>CAKNXH010064677.1:68331-82679 GCA_932178445.1 Andricus quercusramuli | reverse complement strand
ATACGAATACTATCTAACGCTAGGAGAAGTCTAGAGCGGAGAGAGAGATGGGTCAGAGGAAATCAACAATTTTCATCTGATCCATCTAAAATCTTCCAAGACCCACCAATTACTGTCGACCATCCGCCCAAACCAGAGGAGGTCGAAGCATTTTGGAGAGAAGTCTACGAGGTCCAGCATCCACTTTAAGAAGACTCAAAGAACATAAATAGCTTCAAGGAGCTGTGCAATGCCCTCATAACACCTGAGGAAGAATGCCCACCTATCACTACCGAGGAGGTGAAAAACGTATTAAAAGGCATGAAGAACTTTCCCGCTCCGGGACCAGATGGTATCAAGACCTTCTGGTGGAAGAAGTTTCCTTCAACCCACCAGCATCTGGCCCGAATTTTCACATCATATCTAAAGTCGGAAGAGCCTATTCCGGAGTGGTTGGTGGAACGGCGCACAGTGCTCCTGCCTAAGACGGGCAACTTAGCTGACCCTAAGAATTACAGGCCAATAACTTGTCTGAACACACTGTATAAGATCTCCACAGCCATCCTAAATGATAGGATTCTTCGGACAATTGAACCTGTGTGGCGAGAGATGTATGAACAACGTGGCTCGAAGAAAGGCGTAGCAGGATGTCGGGAGAACCTGCTCATCGATAGATGTGTCTGTAAAGATGCAGCATCCTATCAACGATCTGTATCGATAGCCGGGATAGATCACCGAAAAGCTTTTGATTCAACATCCCATAGACTTATCATCTGTCTGTTGGAAAGCTTGAAGGTTCATCCACACATCGTGAGATGCATAGAGAGATTAATGCCGCTTTGGAAAACCAGATTTACCATCTTATCTGGAAAATATCGTGTGATCACTAACAGTATCACCTTTCAGAGAGGTGTATTTCAGGGCGACACCATGAGCCCTCTCCTCTTTTGTCTCACATTATTGCCACTATCTCTCGCACTTCGCCATTCCGAAGGGTACCTCTGTGGCAAACCTGGAAATCGAAAGCATAAGGTAACTCATGTATTTTACATGGATGATCTTAAGCTCTATGCTAGAAATCAAGAGAAACTACATCTAGCTCTAAAAATTGTCACAGAGTACACTCAAGAGATTGGAATGGAGTTCGGGTTAGAGAAATGCGCCAAGGTTAATTTGAAGAAAGGAAAACTTAACGGCATCCTCGAAGATCCTGAACTCGTTGACAGAAGCGCTATACGACACGTTTGCGCTGGAGAGACCTATACATACCTGGGCGTGCCTTAAAGCCGCATTCAGGACGTAACATCTATAAAGGATACTCTTCGATGCAGATACAAACGTCTCCTCCGACAGATATGGTCTTCCGAACTGTCGGCGAGGAACAAAGTATCTGCAACGAACATGCTTGCCGTCCCAGTAGTACTCTATTCATTTGGAGTAGTTCCATGGACGAAGGACGAGCTCAGATCCCTCGACATCGGGTCCCGAAAGGTTATGCACATGAACAAAAGCATGCACCTTAAGTCTTCTGTTCCTCGACTTTACATCTCACGCCGTCAAGGTGGTCGTGGAATACTGAATCTTGAATGTCTTCACAACAGGATTATTCTGGGTACAGCACATATTGTCGCAAATGGACAAGATCCTCTTCTTAAAATGGTCAGAAAACACGAAGAAGTAGGCAAAGGGGCGTTTCTTTACAAAGCAGCAGAAGAGGCTGCTGAAACACTCGGCCTTGACTTCAATATCAGGGGTGAGCGAAATGCATCAAATCTTATCCATCTTAAATACTTACTCCTGAAGGCCCGGATTAAGAAAGCACAGGAGAAAAACTTCCGCGAAGAGCTCCTCGACAAGAAGATGCACGGCATCTTCCACAGAAATGTGGAAGATCAGTCGATGTCGTATGAGCTGACGTTTGCTTTCCTTAGATCACCCGGATTGAAGTCGGGCACAGAGGGCTTCATTTTGGAATGTCAAGATGGTGTCATTTCCACTCTAGCATACCGTCGCCACATTTTGAGCCAAGATATTCCCGATGATAGCTGCAGAGCTTGTCATGAACACCCCGAGCATCTAGGACACATACTATCTAGTTGTCCAGCTCATGCGGGAACTACCTACATCCAAAGGCACGATGCGGCACTGGGAGTGATTTATTACCATCTCTGTCACTCTTGCGGCATTAGCCCAAATACCTCTCCGCTGAACGCCCCTAGAGAAATAGAGTCAATTTTCGAAAATGAGAAGTGCCGCATATATTGGAACTTCATATTCTCGACAATTGTTTCTGTTGCGCACTCGAGGCCTGACATGGTTCTTCTTGACTTCGAGAAACGAACCATGTTCGTTATCGAATTTTCGGCACCAGCGGACAAAAACGTCACAGCGAAGGAGAAAGAAAAGAAAGAAAGGTATAAAGACCTTATGAGGGAGTTGCGACGGTTATACCCGGAATATTTTGTTAAGCTAATCGTCCTGATCATTGTCGCTCTTGGAGGTGCCAAGGTTTCACTTGTTAATAGCCTGAAAAGCATCCCTGCGTGTCAACAAAATGCTGAGGCACTTGCAGGGAGAATGCAGAAGGGGATCGTCCTTGGGTCGCTCTGTGTCCTCAGGGTGCACGAGACTTTCGCCGGATCATCGTATTGAATTCGCGCAGACTGTAACCACCCATCTCACGGTCGTGAGACGTGGTTACAGCTGAAATTTTACCGCGATTTCGCTGGGAGCGGGTGCAATTTTTCAGATTAGCACCCGCTCCCGGCGAAATCCTGCGGTTGTCCTTATGAGGTCGACGAACAAGAAACCAGAATATGTATCACCGTTATTAATCATACCTTTAAATACCTTTTTGTCGAATTTATTCCAAACCAAAAGTCCCTGAGCATATCCCACCAGGCACTCCTTTTGCACCCAAAAAAGGTTTTGGGTTTTCGTGGAAAATTGGCACAGATATAGCCTCCGGAAGCTACGACCACGATCGTTCACCGAACGATCGATCCCGACGCAACCGGAGGTGATACGTCGTTCGACTCCTCACTTCCCGCAACACCAGAAGTTGATCGAATCGGGTAATCACTGAACAAGCACTCAAAACACTGAAGGTTACGTTACATTTAATTGAAATACTAAACGGCCCGAACCGTCCACAAGAAACACTGGACTTGGAACCGTTGCAACACCCGATAAACGAGCCACACTCGCCTACACCTAGATGAATACTGAAAACCCAGAAAAAGGGTACCAAACCTCAACAAGGGAGCTTCACGCCACTAAGTGAGTACCCACTTCAACGAAAAGGAAAGCGCCTGAAACTCAAAGGACAGAGAGAGACCTTCAAGGAGAGAAAGCATTGATCGAAAACCATTTGATTACCAATGAAACCTTGAAGGTCACTCAAACAAGAATACACGGAAAAAATAAGTTGCCGAAACTTTACTTGACTAGTCAACCATTCTAGGATAGTCCACTTTTTGTTTAGAATCTCGTATAATTTTGATTAAAGAACCGCAGACTTCACCGAAAAAGTGAAAAAAGTCATCGAATCATTGGAAGACAATCTAGGAACATCAATTTTCGAATTTGTATTCAGCAGATTTTGACAAAGTTCTAGACAAGCATTCAATTTTTCATAAAAAGTCCTCCAGATTCCACAAGATTTGGAGTACAATAGCTCTAGCACAGAAAATAACTGATTTATAAGTTTGTGGAAGAATTCGTTGACTGTCTTCTACATATCTATATATTCAGAATGTACAGTCACATTGGATGCTTGTTTTAACACGTAGTGACGCTCAGGTGAAGTGGTCTATGTATAAGTCTGAATGGAGTCACGGTCACCAGCAATGAAGAAATGAGCGCGGATTCAATTTTGGCTCTTCACTGAGATTTGTGCAAAATATTCAATGTGTCAAGTTAGCCGTGGAGTCTAGTTGTTAGGGATAATTTGCGTTCGATAGGCGTTAGGTAGTTTGAATCCCGCCGAATTTGTTTCGATTTTTCATAGGTTCGTGTGTATCTGTCAAAATAAATATAACATAAGCGTGAGTCTATGTGAATAACAATATAGTAAATGTAACCGCGAAATATATATATTTTTAACTTGGCTACACTGTTTTCTAAAAACTCGTTAGGAATCATCGAAAGTTTCATTGACCTATTCTAGAGTGGTTGACTCAGTCATTCAAAATTTCAACAACTAATTTTTTCCGTGTAACAACATCAAATAAATTATTAACAATATCTTCTACAAAAAAAGTAGTAGGCACAAATGTAAAGCTTTGATTTATTGACTTTTTTTTAGATTTATGACTAGTAGTCTTAAAAAATTCGCATCATATTTGAATAATGACGAGAAAAAAATTACGAGACAATATTGCGCAAATGATGATGAATTCCATTTATTAAAAAGGAAAGGTGTTTTTCCTTATGATTATATTGACATCTGGGTAAAACTGCAGGAAAAACAATTGCCAATAAAAGAGGCTTCATGTTCAAAATTAAACGACTCAAATATTTCAGACCAAGATTATCAGCATGCTTGTAAAGTATGGACAATTTTTAATTTAAAAACTATGGGTGAATACTCTGATCTTTATTTTTTTATTTTATTTTTTTCATTTATTGACATAATTTATAACCCAAGAACAGGAATATTCCTCATGACTGGGTTTACAATCTTAGAATCTTATTCTATATTCGCTTCGCTTTAATTACACTTAAAATTTTCTAATGAACCTATGGTTATACATGTAAGTTGTAATTCATGTAGTTGTTACAAAATACTAATTGACCTTCATTGCAGCCTTCAGAAACAAAAATTTACTTTATTATTTTAGTGTTGTTTTTAATCACAAAAAAAACTTTTAATTTTGTAAATTAGCTGCAGTTTTACATGTAAGTCATCGGTTATGTGATTGGTACAAAACACTTCTTGAGCTTTTGTGTAAATTCTTGCAGCTTAAAACTGCTGATGAGAAACTAATGTTTTACTTTTGGCTGATATTTTTCAAAATTTTAGAAAAAATTTTTTCCAACGTACAATTTAGATTCATTACACTATTACACAGCACCGGGACTTGCTTTTGATGCAATGTTAAAACTTACAGGAATTAAACTCGATTTATTAACAGATTTTGAAATGTTGTTATTTATTGAAATAGGTATTCGAGGTGAGGTTTCTCAATGCTCAAATAGATATGCAAAGGCAAATAATAGATTTATGGGAATAAATTTCATTCCAAATGAACCAGAGTCTTACATAATGTACTTTGATATTAATAGGGTCAAAATATCTCAAGTGTGCCATTTTTAAATCTATAGTTCTATTTTCAATTAATGTATACAGTTTTCAATTCGCTTTTATATCAAAATAACTCCCCTGAAATATTTTTGCAAAAAATTTATTTTTTCAAAAGTTATTAACAATCAAAGTTCTTGATAACTCTTTTTTCAAAAATTAATTACTTGCGAGCGGTTCATCGAAATTAAATAATTGAGTCGTGAAAATGTTTGTTACGAAGTATACTTTACGCTAAAAAATTGTTCAGTAGTGGAAAACATTTTTTTATTGTGTAAAAATTCGTTTGTTATAAACAATTGAAAAATAATTAAATTTCTCTGCCTGTGAAAGAATTCTTCCATGTTCCAATAGATTCTACAATCTCCTCCGAAAATTTTGGTGAAAAAGAAAGTTGGTATTTTGCCGTAATTCAAAAGTTATTGTTTTTTTTTGTGACCGCGCTCCGACCTCCAGCGCTGTTCGAGCATGCGCGATTATGTAAACAAATGCATAGTTTAGGCGTTTATTGGAAGAAAGTAATCGTTTTTCTTTCTTAGTAACTCAAAATTATATGACTGGTAATATTTAGTGATTAAGATTGGTCATTTGATATTATTTGTTTATTTAATAAACAAATTTAATGAACAAAAGCATAGTTTTGTCATTTATAGACATAAAGTAATAGTTTTTCTTTCTAATCGTCTTCAAATTACATAGGTGGTGATGTTAAGTGACGAAGAATTGTCAATTAATATCATTTGTTCATGTTATAAACAAATCTTATAAACAAATGCATAGTTTGACCATTTATAGATAGAAATGAATAGTTTTTCTTTCTAATTGTCTTCAGATTACATAGGTGGTGATGTTAAGTGACGAAGAATTGTCAATTAATATCATTTGTTCATGTTATAAACAAATCTTATAAACAAATGCATAGTTTGACCATTTATAGATAGAAATTAATAGTTTTTCTTTCTAATTGTCTTCAGATTACATAGGTGGTGATGTTAAGTGACGAAGAATTGTCAATCAATATTATTTGTTCATGTCATAAACAAATTGTAAAAACAAATGCATAGTTTGACCATCTATAGATAGAAAGTGAATTTTTTTCTTTCTCATCGTCTTCAAATTACATAGGTGGTGATGTTAAGTGATGAAGAATTGTCAATTAATATCATTTGTTCATGTTATAAACAAATCTTATAAACAAATGCATAGATCGTTTTTCTTTCTAACCGTCTTCAAATTACATAAGTGGTGATATTAAGTGACGAAGAATTGTGAATCAATATTATTGGTTTATGTTATAAACAAATTGTAAAAACAAATGCATAGTTTGACCATTTATAGATAGGAAGTTAATGTTTTTCTTTCTAATCGTCTTCAAATTACATAAGTGGTGACATTTCATGAAGAAGAATTGTCATTTGATATTATTTGTTTATTTCATGTACAAGTGCATAGTTTAGCCATTTCTAGACAGAAGGTAATCTTTTTCTATTATTTCCTTCAAATTATATCACTGGAAATGTTTTGTGATGTTCTAGAAGAATTAGCTTCCAAGTTGTACTTGTCAATCATTTCAGTCATTTCAGGATCCATTTCGAATTCATTCTTGCTAGGTCACTGAACATCATCACTTATGTCATTTGAAGTCGATCAGAAAGAAAAACGATCACTTTATATCTTTAAATGGTTAAACTATGCATTTGTTCATACAATTTGTTTATAACATGAACAAATAATATTGATTTACAATTCTTTGTCACTTAATATCACCACCTATGTAATTTGAAGACGATTAGAAAGAAAAACGATCACTTTCTATCCATAAATGGTCAAACTATGCATTTGTTTATAAGATTTATTTATAACATGAACAAATAATATTGATTTACAATTCTTCGTCACTTAGCATCACTACCTATGTAATTTGAAGACGATTAGAAAGAAAAACTATTACTTTCTGTCCATAAATGACAAAACTATGCTTTTGTTTATAAAATTTGCTTATTAAATAAACAAATAATATCAAATGACCAATCTTAATCACTGAATATTACTAGTCATATAATTGAAAGTTACTAACAAAGAAAAACGATTACTTTCTTCCAATAAACGCCTAAACTGTGCATTTGTTTACATAATTGTGCGTGCTCGACCAGCGATGGAGGTCAGAGCGCGGTCACAAAAACATCAATAACTCTTGAATTACTGCAAAATACCAACTTTTTTTCTCACCAAAATTTTCGGAAAATATTGTAGAATCTATCGGAACGTGAAAGAATTCTTTCACAGGCGGAGAAGTTTAATTATTTTTCAATTTTTTATAACAAACGATTATTTAAACAATAAAAGATGTTTTGCACTACTGAACAATTTTTTAGTGTAAAGTATACTTCGTAACAAAAATTTTCACTACTTAATTATTGAATTTCGATGAACCGTTCGCGAGTAATTAATTTTTGAAAAAAAAGTGATCAAGAACTTTGATTGTAAAATAAATTGAAAATAAATTTGTTGCAAAAATATTTTAGGGGAGTTATTTTGATATAAAAACAAATTGAAAACTGTATACATTAATTAAAAATAGGACCATCGATTTAAAAGTGGCACGCTTGAGATATTTTGACCCAATAACCAATATGGTGCCGCTATGAGCGAATATTTACCATACAAAGATTTTAAATGGTTTGAAAATTATGATAATGAACCAGACTTTTTCAATAGTCCTGACGATTCACCGGAAGGTTACATCTTTGAGGTAGATTTAGAATATCCAGAAGAGCTTCATGATTTACATAAAGACTTACCTTTATGCCCAAAACTTTTCATGCCTCCCATCTCAAAATGCACAATTCCAAAATTAGTACCAAATTTACTATCAAAGAGAAATTATATGGTTCATTACAGACATTTGAAAAAATATTTATCCTTGGGAATGAATCTTACTAAAGTCCATCGAGTATTAGAATTTGAACAGAAATCATGGTTAAAAGATTAAATTGATCTGAATACAGACTGTAGGAAAGAATCAGTAAATGAGTTTGAGCAAAACTTTTATAAATTAATGAATAATTCAGTTTTTGGTAAAACTATGGAGAATGTCAGAAAGCATAATGATGTAAGGCTTGTAACCAAATGGGAGGGGCGATATGGTGCGAAAAATTCAATAACAAGGCCAAATTTCCATAGCCTCGCCATATTCGGTGGAGACATGGTAATCGTTGAAATGAATGAAACAAAAATTAATTTCAATAAACCAATTTATACAGGATTTACAGTTCTTGACGTATCAAAAATAATAATTTATGATTTTCATTATAATTATATTCAGATCACGTTTGGTAACAATGCAAAATTACTTTATACAAACACAGACAGCCTAATATATCAATTCACAGTTCCCAACGTCTAGTTAGTTAGTTAGTTTGTAATGTAGGCGGGGAGGGCTCCGTGAGGTCCCAACCCCTGGCGCTCAAGCTAAAAAGCCTATTGTGCCACACCCGTGTTTATTCTCAAGGCAGTACTCCGAACCTGGCCATCCTTCACCAAGTGTTTTTGGATCTCGGTGGTTTCCGTTGTTATCAACGTTCTGAGATTGAACCTCTCAGGTGCCAGGCATACCTATCGCACAGTAAACGACGTCCTCCTTTGTTGATCAGGCAAAGTAATCCTCGCCCACTCTGCCATTCGGCAGCCTTTCTAGCAGGCTAGAGTGTACGGAGCGATCCCTCTGAGGTCATCAGGTAGATGCACAGATTCGAAGCACTGTTCTGGTGCGTTATGTCAGTGTATGTATGTGTGTTCATTACTCGAAATTGGCCAGCGACCATCGAGCGTGGTGCCTCCTATAGAAGCTCCCAAGCGCTAGATGAGCGCTGACTCATTTTCGAGTCTTCACAGAATCGGCTTCGACCCCCAAGGCTATTCCCCTCGAAATGGGGCCCCACCTTGGTACGATACCAGCTTTTTCTGAGGGGACCTACAGTTTAAGGTGGGTTCCGAACCACCGAAGCCCCGGTAGAAGTACATAGAAAAATTTCCATTGGTACCCGGCTCAGGGATCGATCCCCGGACCTCCTGCATGGAAGTCCGACGCGCTATCCTGTGAGCCACCGAGGCCTCTCCCAACGTCTAAGATTATGTTAAAAAAGATTCGCACACATTCGATACATCAGACTATTTACCATATAATGTTTACGGTATACATCTTCTGAACAAAAAAGTATTTGGTTTGATGAAGGATGAAAATAATGGAAAAATAATTACTGAATTTATTGGTTTGCGATCAAAATGATATGCCTATAAAGTTTTAGGTAAAGATGGGAAGACAAAGCAAAAAGGGTTAAAGAGAATAACATTCGACGATTATAAGCAGACTCTTATTTCTTGCCAAAACCTGGTTCGGACTCAACATTTAATCCGAAGTCGGAAGCATGAGGTACACTCAGTTGCGGCGTAAGGGCGGGGTGGTGGGGCGGTCCGCCCCGGGTGCCAGCCCTTGTGCCAAGCACCAAGGGGTGCCAATAAGGGGCAATAAGGGGTGACAAAACCAAAGTGCCACACCGCAACCGCCCCGGGTGCCAACCCATACTACGCCGCCACTGGGTACACTCGATTAAACAAGATAAGATTGCTCTCAGCTGGCATGATGATGAGCGAGTGCTGATTCCTGGTCCGACAGATACTCTCCCATGGGGGTATAAAATAGAGCGCCTAAGCTCATGGATGTCGACACTGATGATAATAATGTACTGATATTTTAAAATAGAGTTTTTATGCAAATGAATGAATGAATGAATGAAGTTTGTAAACTTGAGTGAATACTGTTATACGGTATGAATGAATAATATGAACTACTGACTGAGCTATGAACTATTGTATTTATTCAAATATACAAAACAATTGTAGATGCAGTAGATCCAAAACTGTTTTTCCTTTCTTCGACCGTTTTAATTTTCAAGAAGTATTTCAGCTGATTTCAGAAAATATGTTCGGTCTTACGGTCAATTATAAAGTCAAAAAATAAAATCATTCTAAATAACATGTATAAAACATTTATTTCTTTAGAAATTCTCAACGTTTCGACCAACACTGCGGGTCTTTTTCAAGAGTCGATACACATATCTATAATTTAATAAACTAATATAATATTTATGAGCGTAAAGGTCGCATAATTAGTGTCGTAAAAAGGATATTGGTTTTAACAAAAATTACAAATTATAACATACCTGAGTCATAGAGTAATGTAATATTTTATATAACAAAATCGTCATTAAAAAATGTTCAAAAAGAATAAAAACAATAAAAATTTCTTGTAATTGAAGCCTCAAGAATATTGGAGAGGCTCCAATAATTTTTGAAAGTGTCACATAATTGAAACGATGTTTACAGACGGACGATACAAAACTGACTGTTATGAAAAGTCGTAATTATAGAGGTGAAAACTTTAATCAACCTCTGATGAAATGGCGCGCCAAAGCTTGAGAGTAAAATTGAATGAAAATTAGATTAATTAAAAAGAATTTTTTATAAACAAGGTTAATGTAAAATGCTTTGATAAATTTGGTTTATATTCAATATTTCAGTTTTTAAATTTATTGAAGTTTTGATATGTTTATTAATAAAAATTGATTCAATAATACGTCTTTTAAAAGTATTATTTCCTCTAGCCAAGATTTTAACATTAACAAAATCAAAAACATGATTAAATTCACATGAATGGTGTGACAAACCTGTGTTTAAATTACCAATTCTACAATCTCTTTTATTTTCATAAATTCTACTTTTCAATCTCCGGCTAGTTTCACCTATGTAGTGTTTATTACATCCAGTGCATTTTATTAAATAAACCACTTCAGACAGATTTTCTATTGTTTCAGAATCTTTTTTGTTACTCAACAATTTTTCTAAAGTGTGATTATTTTTGAAAAAAACGTTTATTTACCTTACCATTATTATATTATATTCTATTATTATATTATATTTATTACCTCACCATTTAGTTACCTTACCATTCGTTCAAGGTCTTTCTGAAAGGTTAAGGAGATCCTTAAAAAAATTTAGTATAAACGTTTTTTTCAAAAATAACTACACTTTAGAAAAATTGTTGAGTAACAAAAAAGATTCTGAAACAATAGAAAATATTTCTGATGTGGCCTCTCCAATATTCTTGAGGCTTCAATTAGAAGAAATTTTTATTCATTTTTATTCTTTTTGAACATTTTTTAATGACGATTTTGTTATATAAAATATTACATTACTCTATGACTCAGGTATGTTCTAATTTTAAATTTTAAATTTTTGTTAAAACCAATATCCTTTTCACGACACTAATTATGCGACCTTTACGCTCATAAATATTATATTAGTTTATTAAATTATAGATATGTGTATCGACTCTTGAGAAAGACCCGCAGTGTTGGTCGAAACGTTGAGAATTTCTAAACAAATGAATGTTTTATACATGTTATTTCGGATGATTTTATTTTTTGACTTTATAATTGACCGTAAGACCGAACATATTTGCTGGAATCAGTTGAAATACTTATTGTATTTATTACTGTAAAAAATATTTTTTATATCAATTATGAAGAGAAAAAGTTCTTGGTTTCAATAAGATAAAAGTTGAATATATTTATTGTTTTATTTAATAACCTAAAAACATTAAGATATATAAAATTATGAGTTATAAATAAAAAACAGATTCATATATTCAAATTTATGCAATTTTATTTATTCATAAAAAATACATTTTTTAAACTTAAATATAACTTAAAACTAGGAAAGTTGAAAAATACTTATTTCTTATACCTGATTCTTAGTTATGTTGAGATAACCAATTTTTCAATAAAGTAACACTTTGAAGTGCACAGTAAAATTTTGATTTGCTTGAATGACGTGGGTATTAGGGTGCTCGAAAAAACGCCTTTCGAGCTACAGGGCAAGCCCCCCCCCCCCGCAAAAGTTTCCATTCCCGGAGAAAAAAAATCCATACTTTTTTTGTTCGAAATTCGAATATTAACACGTACCACAGGCACTACAAAATCCCACTTAATTAACATGGGGAAATTTTGGATTATCGAAAAATTCAACTGAAGGGCAACACCGCAGAAGGGCGTAAGTGCCAAATTTCGGAAATGCGTTTTATTGGCCTAAAATAATGTTTTTCACCTATCTCATATTTCTGTAAAAGATTATGGTCCGGTTCGATTTAGGAGTGGGTCAAAATCCATGTTTGGTATTTTCATTTATGAAGTAATTTAATATTTTTTGCCTGTTGTTTCCACAATTCAATAGAGCTAAATGATAGCTCGAAAGTACTTTTTTTTTTTAATTTCTTCAAAAAATAAAAAAGTTATGCAACTCTTTGTGTGTCCACATTTTCGTTTTTCGGGACGCACCACACTATTCATAAGGGATTTTCTCGGATGTGACTGCTTCTTTTAGGATGTTTATTCCGCGGATCGATAGAGTTAAGTAATAGCTCGAAAGTACTCTCTCGTTTTTGCTCTAAATGCAAAAATAAAACAGTTACGCAACTTTTTAGGTGTCAAAATTTGAATTTTTAGGATGCGATGCTTTTTCACAAGGGTTTTCTCGCACATGATTATTCTTCTTGGAGCCCTCTGTTCGCGATTCAATAGAGATAACCAATAGCTCGAAGGTACTTTCTTGTGTTTTTTTTTTATTTCAAAAATAAAATAGTGACTTTACTTTTTATGAGTGAAAATTGAAGTTTTTTGGTTACATGTCGTCACTTTGACAAAGGTTTTCTCGAAGATGATTGCTCCTTCCAAAATTTTCGTTACACGGTTCGATGAAGCCTAGCAGTACCTCGAACCATTTTCGCGTTTATTTGTTTAAAACTAATTCCGCGAGAGATAAACAGTTTTTTGCTTCTCCTGAAAAATTCAGGTTTTGGCACTTACGCCCTTCTGCGGTGTTGCCCTTCAACTCATACTTCAGGGTTTGATCGAAACTTTGAAGGGATTGCAAAGGAGTACCTCCCAGGTGCGAATTGACCGTTGGCCCACGGTCGGGCCAACCGTCGGACGGTCGGTCCAACTTTGTGCGCCACTGGTCGGGCCAACCAGCTAAATGATAACGGTCAACCGCCTTTGGATTCTCAAAGTCGGCCCGATATTTGGTCCCATATATGGGCCATCTTTTAAGATGATGTCGGCCCAACCCTGGACAACAATGTGGGGCCGACTTTGATTTTGAATGTTCGTACTACACAGGTGGAAATACACAAAATAGGTATTCAAAAAATAAATAGTAATTGATTGCGAGTATTTTGACTATAAATGTTAATGGTCCTGCTTAGATTGAATACATATATTACATTTTTTTAAATTATATTACAAATAAAATTTCTAACCCTACGGGGATTCGAACCTACACCTATACCTGAATCTATCGCCTAGCAGTCGGGAGTCTTACCCATTACTCTATACCTGAAGAATTGAAAGTCAATGATAAAACCATCCTCATAAGCTACAGCTCAAAGTAGTTAAAAACAATTTGTTGAATGTTTTTTCTCATTAATTTTTGTATTATTATGCAACATATATAATATGAATCTAAATTATATAATATTTTAATAAATAATTCAAACCAATGTTATGTCGACGGTCGGGCCATCTATTGTCCAGAGTCGGACTGAACGTACTTTAACGGCTTTTTTTTAACAATGAACCAGCGTTTATCCGACGGTCAGCCCATATTTGGGCCACGGTTTGACCGACCATCGGGTGCAACATGGTGACTTGTACAAGCCAATGTTATGCCGACGGTCGGGCCATCTCTTGTCCAGAGTCGGGCCGACCGTTCTTTCACAGTTCTTTTAACCAATGAACCAGCGTTTATCCGACGGTCGGCCCATATATGGGCCAAGGTTTGACCGAGCGTCGGGTGCATCATGGTGACTTGTACAAGCCAATGTTAAGCCGACGGTCGGGCCATCTCTTGTCCAGAGTCGGGCCGACCGTACTTTCACGGTTTTTTTTAACAATGAACCAGCGTTCATCCGACGGTCGGCCCATATTTGGGCCAAGGTTTGACCGACCGTCGG
>CAKNXH010064677.1:0-68321 GCA_932178445.1 Andricus quercusramuli | reverse complement strand
TTTGGGCCAAGGTTTGACCGACCGTCGGGTGCATCATGGTGACTTGTGGCTAACCGACTGCTGTATCAAGAGTTGGACCGACCGCATTCTTTCGGTCGTACCGACCAATCTGCCATAGTTTATCCGATCGTCGGCCCAACGTTAAGCCAGAAATGGGCCGACAGACGGCTTTTCGCCCACCGCCGACGTCGGTCGCCAACGTCGGTGAGACCATGGCAGCTTGAAAACACCTTAGTCGGCCCAACTCTAATTACCGTATATCGGTTACCAAAGCAGGGCCAACTTCGGGCCGATGGTCAATCTCTGGCAGCCGACCGAATTTCGCACCTGGGCTATGATATAAAAGCATACTAATAACTTTTCTTTTCAACCCACCCTTACCCCCCCTACAGCACCCCAAATATGACCCAAAAATGAAAAAACTACATTTTTACGTATTATTGTTACTTTTCAGCAATTGGTATCCTATGCTACTTTTTGTTAGATAATTATATGTATGTATGTATTTAAGTATACCATTAAGCCATTTCCCTTTCGGGGTAGGCGTGACACTACCCGATTCGGGTAGAGTTTCTAGGTGGATAGTTTCTTGTAGTAAATAACTACAAGTGTGGGCCCAACACACCCACGACACGCCAACAGCACGCAATTAATATGGGGACAGAAAGTCTTGACACTTGGGAAAAAGTAGCTCTATCTCAGTGACAAAGAATCGTACAGAGTTCGCATTTAGCAAAGCTGATTCGGAATCTTTCTGTCTGTTCAACGACGTTTCTCGTATCTTTGTAAAAAAATTTTCGTTGTCGTAAGAACAACAAAACCGGAGAAAAACACGGTTGAAAATGCCTAAATTTTGAAGGTCAACTTTCAGCTGCTCCTAAAGTCGTAAAAATGTCCGGAAGCAATGGAAAAAATTCATGTGGATTCCTTATCTATTTGCGAATGGAGCCCAACTTTGAAAATCAAAAAATATTAAAAATTGTGGTCACCAGGATTGTTAATACAAGAAAAAAGAATCTCCGGATTGAATGGAGATATCGACACGAATCAAGATTTAAAAGAAAAAGCTCAGTACACTGATAAACCGCGGACAAATAAAAACTCGATAAAATTGTATATTTTCCTGTAAATTGAGTTCGCATAATTTGGACCTTAATGAGCTATGCTAAAGTCTCGCGAGGGAATAGTAGTATAAGAAAAAGGGCGACGGGTGACCATTGCTAAGCTGCCCCCAACCGCGAAGACTTGAAAAAAAGGGGTCTGCTTCTGTGCGGTTCCCTGCAGAGTATAGGTCTGACTTATGATTTGGTCCATGACCAGACCTGGCCATGCGGTTGTAATTTCCTTTTCGTCAGCAACTTTTCAGATGTCCGACTACCATATATTACGCAGTTATACACAATGCAATTGTATTCTACGTCCACGATGATGATTAACTTAGAATTACATTTTCGTAACTCGTGTTAAATAAGGCGCCTTTTTTTAAATTATGCCCCCAGCTGTTGAAAATCAACATGAGGGTTGAAATGGGAGAATCTAGGTTTTCTAAAGAAAGGAGAAAAAGAATTACTTTTTATTAACTTTTTTTAAGTTTGGTAACCTCATTGGGAATGTTCAAGGGATATTTTATACCCAATAACTATTGATTTGATTTCAGTTACGCCAAATTCATGCTAACGACAATATTTTTAAATTTTCACTCGAATGATTATTTAAGTTCGATAAGTCACAAGATTCAAAGTTTCAAAAACTAATTTTCAATTGTTTAAACAATTTTACCGGTTTACATTTTTTTTTGGGTGTAAATTATCTAAAATTTATTCTTTTTCGTAATAAATTCTACACTTTATGAATTTCAGGGATGATATTTTTTGCCTAGTATATTTTGTAATTGGTTCAACAATTTTTATGTGTATAGACAATTTTTCTCCTGTAAATCGTACAAAGTTTTCTTCTGGAGTTAATGACACAATAAACTAATGTAAGAAGTAATATTTTTTGTTTAGGATATTTGGCTATTGTTTCAATAATTTTCATTTGTTGAAAAAGTTTTTCCATCATTCGCGGAAAATGCTTTTTTTCTAAAACTAATGTCGAAGGTAATAAATGTTAACAGTGATATTTTTTGTGGAGGACAATGCGCAATTATTCCAACAATGATATAACTTGTCATCCACCTTTCCTATTAAAAGGCGCAAGAGAATAATTAATAATTGGTTGAATAGTTGAGAAACTGACTTCCACAATAAACATCGCTCCTAATGTTCATTAACTGCATCGTTGATTCCAAAAAGTAGTAATTTTTATGATATACAGAGGAAAACATAGTTTTAATAGTTGAAAATTGCTGTAATAATTTTAAAGTGACTTTTACGCAAAATATAACTCTCAGAATTTATTAACTGCGTTATTGCTTCCAGAAGGTAATGACATTTTTAGATTTGAAGAGCAGGAAACTAAAAACAAAAGAAAATTATTAAAATTATTGCCAAATAGCGGTAAAAAATGCACTACTCACTACATTTATTAATTGTGTAATTAATTTCAGAAAATAATAACTTTTTACGATTTGGGGGCGAAACAATCTTCAAACAAATGAAAATTGTTTAAATAGTTTACAAATATCTTCAAAAATAAATATTACTCTTGAACTATATCAACTTTATCATGTATCCCAAAAAATAATAACTTTTTACGATTTGAAGGCGAAAAAAATTGTTTAAACAAATTATACTTTTTAAGTAACGATAAATTACGTATGAAATACTTTAAAATTTGTCACTTATCGAATTAAAATAATTTTGAAAATATTACTCTTGAACTATATCAACTTTATCATGTATCCCAAAAAAGAATAACTTTTTACGATTTGAAGGCGGAAAAAATTGTTTAAACAAATAATACTTTTTAAGTAACGATAAATTACGTATGAAATACTTTGAGATTTGTCACTTATCGAATTGAAATAATTCATATTGAAAAAGTTCCAAAAAATACCGTTTCTAGCATGAATTTTGCATAAATTTGATATTTCGTATTGTTTGGGGCATTTTCCGGGCCCAACGCAAGGGGTTACGGGAAGGGGGGAGGTCAACATGAAAATTTATTGGATGAGAATTATTTCATGAAGCCTCCTTCAGAGGTGACCAAACTTTAATTTACAAAAAATTAATCAAAAGTACTTTTTTTGTCATTTTTTCGAAAACCAAACTTTTCATATTTTAAATTCCAGGTTAATTTCAAAAGTTATGGTGGATAGGGGTGAATGTTGGCAGATTAAAAAAAATCAGGATTTTCTTTTTCCGGTAAACGAAAAAATTGGGCGGCTTGGATCATGAAAAATCGAAAGTCGAATTTTCACAGGTACAAATTTGGACCACCATAGTATGCAATATACCTGACCAAAATTTATGACCTAGATAAGACCTCATTATGCTTAAAGCCCTCTCTATATCGGGACTCATCTTCCGCTAGATCGCTCTCTGGTCTAGGTGAGATTTATATTTTTACAATTCCAGCCTATATTGAATTGTAGGGGAATTTGGAATCGTTGGTTGCAATTATACTATGTAATTCATCATGATTTTTATGATTTGAAATATTACTTCTGTGATCGTAGAAACTTTTCAATTTCTTCCGAACTTTTCGAGATTTATGACATTTTTTCCTATTGGTTCATTCCCCCTGTTTTGCCTCAGAGAACGAATTTTGGGACTTCAGTTTCCAAGGAAAGTCAGTTTTTCGTGAAAAGTGTTCCGGAATCGGTCGATCTCTCTCTCAAGTCAAAATGTCGAAAGTAATTTCAGTGAACGGTGCAGAATATAGTGTTCAAGAAGCCGGTGGATGTGGAGATTGTTTATTTAGCGTGATTGCTCTTATAAAAAATTTAAGAAGTAATTACGCTGTTCAGCAAAAAATTGTTAATCATGTCTACAATCACTGGGCTAATTATTGCCTGGAAGCTAAACACAATTTGGCCTGTGCGACCCGCGATCAGTACAAAAATCTAATGGCACAAGAAGGAGTTTTTGGATCATAGTAGGGCACAGAATTGGGATGGGCATTTTCAAGTATTAGTTCCTCTTTCCAATGAAGAAATAAAAAGGGGACGTTCATTATCAGACTCTGACTATAATAGTGATGTGTCAAAAACGTCCGATGGCAGTGATAATTCAAGAATGTGTGATGACTGTGAAAACGTAAGTGACAAGAAATGTGTTTGTGCAGGAAAGCGGAAGACTGTAACATCAGTGCAGGAGAATGATTTTTTGAAAAAAAAAACAATACATCGGCTTACGGAATTGAAGCAAAAACTATGATTCTTCGAGCAAGACAGTACTTTCAATCGGAGAAAGATGCAGGCAGAAGTAACGACGTCAACAAAGTTATTGAGAGAACAGCAGATATCTACCAGTACTGTTCATCGTATTTGTAACGAGGTGAAAAAAAAACAATGGCAACTTTGTGGAACCCCATCAAAAAAGTGGAAGACCGGCGATTGAGTGTGACGAATTTTTAAAGGCATAATTCGAACAAAAATGCATGATTTTCATGCGGAAAAAAGATACCCTACAGCTGAAGATTTACACACAAAATTGAAAGAAGACATTCCTGATTTACCCATGTTTAGTATAAGCACGTTAAAAAGTTGGTTACATGCATTGAACTTCTCTTACGAAAAGTACAAAAATGAGCCTGTCTACATGGAGAGTTATGGAATAGCAGGAGAAAGAGCGACATTCCTAAGAGAAATTCAATATTGCAGAGAAAGTGGATATCAAATATTTTATACGGATGAAACATGGTGCGGGAAGAATCATACTAAGCAATTCGGGTGGGTAGAAGACATTCTGCAGAAGGAACACTCTAATTACAATTATTACCGTCACAGAGTTCAAGAAATTGGAAATTGTCGAGGAGGTTTCATTAAACCTTCTGGAGCAGGAATCAGACTAATAATTTGTCACATTGGTAGTGAGAAGGGTTTTCTACCTGGAGCAATGAACTGTTTGATTGGAAAAACAGGTAGTCACGATTACCATCATGAAATGAATGCCAAACATTACACAGATTGGTTCCGAAAAGTCGTGCAACGTCTTCCGCAAAGTCTGCAATCGTCATAGATCAAGCGCGATACCACACCATGATTGATCCAGAATTTTGAAATCCGACGACGGTGTGGAGAAAGGCTGAATTGATTGAGTGGGCAGTAAAGCGTCAAGTTCCCTTGCCCTTCGGTGTTGAGACCTATGAACGGCTGACGGTTCCAGCGCTCTACAACTTATGTCAACCCTATAAATACCCAAAAACCTATCACCTGGATAAAATATGTAAAGAAGAAGGACGTACTGATGTCAAGTTACTTTGGCTTCCTGTAGCTCACTGCGAGCTTAATGCAATTGAACTCATATGGGCATACGTAAAAAATTTCGTGGCTAAATATAATAATACTTTTAAACTGGAGGATATTAGGCAATTGTGTATAACGGCGATGGAACGAGTTACTGCAGAGTTGTGGACCAATTGTATAAAACACGCCAAGACTGAAGAAGATCGATACAGAGCATCTGAAGGAACCTTAAATGACCACCTGCAACGGTGGTATCAGCAACAAGATCCCTTGATTATCCACGTAGGACAAGACGACGATGACAGCGATAGTGAAAATGATAAAGAACCTAATGAAAATTATGACAGTGAATAGGCCATCATAAACATTGTGGATTAATCGCTTCTGCCGGATTCACACTATTCTGGTAAAAATATTGCAAAATATACGTTTTATCTTAGGGGCAGAACATTTAACGTCTTTAAATATGTGTAATTTTCTGTTTTGTACCCTGCTGGAAAAATTTTTCAAATAAGTACAAAAAACTAAAACCATTTCCACAGAAATTTACAAATAAGTACAATAAATTACAGCCCAAATCACAGACAATTACAAGTTTTTCAAATTATTCGCACAAATTTTGTACTTCTTGGTATTTCATTGTATATTATTGTATTTTATTGCAGTTTGAGTTCGAATATTCCAATGAGATAATATTGAAGTAAGATGTACATATAATCGTTTATAGAAAAAACTTCTAAGTTTAAACTCTTGACAAATGGTATAATATTAAAACGCAATTTAATGAATAATCATTATCAAAAACACAAAAAAACCTTACGTTTCAAATTTTTTCAAATGAAGCAATCGATTGAACACCATATATTATACCATGTGAAAATATGTCTTTGCAATTTTCTCAACATTTGCCATTCTAGGTAAGAAAGTAAGAAGTTTTTGACTGCAAAAAGTGAAAATTGAACAATTGAAAAGAATCTATCACTTTAAGGAATTTTAAGCTTTTTAAAATTTAGAAAAAAGTGTCTACTTTTCCAGAAATCTCAGTAAGAAATTTATTGATAATTTTTGTAAGAAATTTCATAAAACTTTTTTCTACTTTTGAAACCATTTAAAATTGTGAAAAAACCTCATTCATTTTGTGTTTAAAATTTTCAAAAATTTCCTTTTTGTTTCAAATATACTTACTCGAATTTTTTCAAAATTAATGATTGTTCAATTCTTACGTATTAAAAAAATTGTTGCTTTTTATCTTTTCAAATATTCTTTGAAAATTGATTTTTCAAAATAAAAAATATTTTTAAATTTTCCCGGCAGCCTCAAGAAAAATTCTTTTATATCCTTAAAACCTTTCAATACCTGAAAAAAGCTTCAAAATTGTATTTTAAAATCTTCCAAAATGTACATATACTTTCATATTTTTCAAAACCTTTTCAAGTTTTTAATTAGCCTTGGATCGTTTCAAAAGTTGTGAATATCTCTCAAACTGAGAAAAATTTTGTTCAAATCGATAATTATTCAATTCTTAAATTGCCTAAAAATTCAATAATTTCATTGACATGTTGAAAATTTGTTAATTAGAACAATGAAAAATGTAAAGTTCAACGTTTAAATTTAGCACTGTGATATATTAAGGCAGGGTTCTACTTTGTCCGGGCGAAAAAAATGCGATTTTTTTGTCATTTTTTTTTAAACATGAAGAAAGATATTGATGTAGGGTTTGTTGTGCCTAATGAATATACTCTTCAATTACATTAAAAAATTTTCTCTACTTTATTTTATGCGCTCTACATATATTTAAATGGCACTTGCCTCAAAATCACGTTTTTACCGCTTGCTGAAAAAATCCCTGAAACTACCGAATCGATTGGTCTGAAATTTATACCACATATTCTATACATATACATCAACCGGTGGTAGCAAATTTTTTTATTTATATGCAAAGTAAACAAAATTGCGGCAATTTCAAGACAAAAATAGAAAATCTCATTTTTTTGCTTTTGTTTGCAAAAAAAAAAAATAGTAACAATGATGTTTTTTATAAAAATCTGCTACCACCGTTTGATGTATATGTATAGAATATGTGGGCTAAATTTCAGACCAATCGAATCGGTAATTTCGGAGATTCTTTCAGCAAGCGGTAAAAACGTGGTTTTGAGGCAAGTGCCATTTAAATATATATAGAGCGCATCAAATAAATTAAAGAAAATTTTGTAATGTAATTTAAGAGTATATTTATTAGGCACAACAAACCCTACATCAATATCTTTCTTCATGTTTTAGAAAAAAATTACAAAAAATCGCATTTTTTTTCGCGCGGAGAAAGTAGAACCCTGCCTTAACGATTTAAGGCGTTGTAATTCAAATAATTCAGTTTAAATTTGTTCAGTTTTTATTATTTTATTTGTAATTGCTCATTTTGAATAAGAAAGAAAATATTTCTAAATATTCGCGAGAATATCTTCTTCTCAAAGAGAAGTTTTTAAATAGAATTGTTAAAAAATGGAATATTTAATATATAAACAATATATCAGTAGAATATTAAATTACATTCAATAGAAATGAATATGTAGATATTAACGTAAAGTTGTACACATTTTTTAATTTTAGAAGCTTATATTTAATTCTTAATTTGTTACTTTTCTGTGAGAAAATACAAGAAAAAATTAGGTATTTGTTTGAACCTATACTTCTTTGTTAAATTTTGTATTTCTTCCATGAAAAAGTACACGTTTTAACAAAAAAATACAGCTGTAGAAATGTTGTGCTTTCATCTATGAAGTTGTCCACCAATTAATTTTACTCAACAGTACAATAAAATTTTATACACATTATCGTAATAATCTGGAAAATATCACTAAATAAAAGAAACTGTCAACATACATTTTTCTACAACAGTCGTAGCGAAACAATTTTGTCAATTTTTATATGTTTCAGAATTGTCCAATCAATTTCGATAGAAGACGAGACATAGTCGCAGAATCAGAAATAAGATGATAGATATGAGAAGCAACATATTTTGGTGGAAAATTATTATGCGTGCCTTGAGCATGACTGCAAGATTTGAAATGAATTCCGTCCGCATTTTCCACAGTAGAATAAAGTATATTACTCGTATGTTATTATTGTCGTTCATTTGCCAGTAAACTTATTGTCGAGTTCAGTATACAGATTTATGAATTAGATACTAAAATAGAAAATGAGAAATGTAAAAGTGTGTGATAATTTATGTGTAATGTTTTAATATCTGTCCGAAAAATATAGATACCACGATTTTTGTACTGATTGTACTCAAAATCTTATAGCAGATGAAAATACTGAAAATATGGAAAAACTGCATGTTACAGAGGAATGTTTCAACTTTGTTCTGAATGGCACAATGGCAAATGTTATAGTCGAAAATAATTATTTTTTATGAAGTAAATAACGAAATAATAGTCACGTTCCATCTTCGAAATTGAAGAACATGCGGAGATAATTCTCGACGCAAATTGCACAACCGCCCTCACAGCAGGAGTCTGTGCTGCTGGTACTGCTACAATTACGACTATCTGTCACACTTACTTCCATTGTGAGTGCTGGTCAGTCGATAATCAGAAAGCCTTTATATTTTCCGAAAAAAAAATTAATTTTATGAACATGTAAGTACAAATTTTTGCTCATTGACACTCCATAAAACATTTTCAGAAGCAAAAAATCTGCATTTTGCTTCGAGAATTACCTCCTTGCGTCGTTTAGTTTCGAAGATTATTATTACTATTATTATACCATTAAGCCTTTTCCCTTCCGGGGTAGGCGTGACTTACTCACTTGTTATTAACTTGATGACAAATTGGTATTTCTAACTTTGAATTTTACCATCACAAAAACGATCAAAGAAATTCGTCTATGTCTTGCAGATTTTTTCTAATTTATTTTTTGATACTAACAGCCATAAAAAGTTCAGCATTCTTAAATGACGGCAAGATAATTATACTTTTTAACCTTTCACTCATCAGAATATAATTTTAAAAATCTGTACCTGGATAGGCAAAACCTTCATCTGCAACATGTTCTTCATCCTATAGCTGTAGAAGTTTTTTCTTCTAAGATTTTCACTATAGTCTATACACAAATTCAGATAACTATACTTTTTGGACAGATAGTATATGTAGAAGTACCGAACCAGGAAGGTAACAATTGTCAAAACTCCGAAGATTATCAATTACATTTTCATCAAACTTTTCAGTATTTTGCGTACAAGATATTCGAAAATTATCCTTGTTTTGCAGTTAGTTCTAACTTGATATATAAACCAATGTCATTTTTCTAATCGGAAAAAACAAAAACCCGTTTATTATTGATGTATAATTTAACTCATTGTTGAACAAATTCTACGTATTATTATTAGTATTATTTTTATAATTTTATTTGAAACAGTTATTTGTTATTGCATTTTATACGAGTTGAGAAGAATCAAGGAAATAATCTTTATTGATTCTCGATAATATAAAGTAATAGTACTTTCAAAATCACAAATGTGTTATAATTTACTTTTAAGGTTTAAAATTAAATTGCATATACATATCAAGAACAAGGAATGTTCAAATTGTAGAAACTTACAAAGGAATAAATCAATTCTGTTCTACTGTAATACTCTTTTCAGTAATTAGAAAGAGATGACGCCTTATTTAAAACCATTTACAAAAATGTAATTCTCAGTTCATCATCATCGTGGACGTAGAATACAATTGCATTGTGTATAATTGCGTAATATATGGTAGTCTGACATCTGAAAAGTTGCTGACGAAAAGGAAATTACAACCACATGGCCAGATCTGGTCATGGACCAAATCATAAGACTGACCTACAGGAAAATATACAATTTTATCGAGTTTTTATTTGTCCGCGGTTTATCAGTGTACTGCGCTCTTTCTTTTAAATCTTGATTCGTGTCGATATCTCCATTCAATCCGGAGATAATTTTTTCTTGCATTAACAATCCTGGTGACTACAATTTTTAATATTTTTTGATTTTCAAAGTTGGGCTCCATTCGCAAATAGATAAGGAATCCACATGAATTTTTTCCGTTGTTTCTGGACATTTTTACGACTTTAGGAGCAGCTGAAAGTTGACCTTCAAAATTTAGGCATTTTCAACCGTGTTTTTCTCCGGTTTTGTTGTTCTTACGACAACGAAAATTTTTTTACAAAGATACGAGAAACGTCGTTGAACAGACAGAAAGATTCCGAATCAGCTTTGCTAAATGCGAACTCTGTGCGATTTTTTGTCACTGAGATAGAGCTACTTTTTCCCAAGTGTCAAGACTTTCTGTCCCGATATTAGTAGTATTCCCGAAAGGTCACCCATCCAAGTACTAACCGCGCCCAGCACTGGTTAACTTCAGTGATCTAACGAGAACTGGTTTTTTCAGCGCGGTATGGCCGTTGGCCATATAATTTTGATAAATATCTTCCAATGTTTAATAAATTTCTATTCGTTTAAACAATTTTGATTTGCCTAAGCAGTTTTTTCCGATAACTTTGAAAAAATAAAATAAAATACATATAATTATTTGTCTGTCTTTATAGTGTATAACTTTAAATCTAAACAAAAATTCTAAAAACCGAGACTGAACCACCAAAGAGACCAATATTAAATGAGGTATGCGAAATATCAGACCAAAATATTCAACCGTGCGGCCGGAAACTGGAATTCCTTTTTATAACGCCGATAAATCCCCTTGATGACAAAAAACGATTTTCTGCTATGCCCAAACTTCCATAAAACGCAGTTTTTAATTTATCTAATTTTTCATCAAACCTCTTTACTCAGTTTTGAATGTGGAATAACTTTTCCAAAACAATAATCTCTATCATGTAAAGCCAATAATTAAATTTTTCTTGTTTCAAAAAGGGCTCAATACTTTTTTCTTTCAAGATTTTAGCGGTTTAAAAACTACCTGAAACGGATAAATAATGAAGAACAGTCGAACGAGTGACACAAAAAATTCTGCTATAGAGAAACCTCTACAAAATGCACAGTTTTCAATTGGTCTGATTCTTTAAGAACACTTTTTTACTCAGCTTTTAATTTAGAAAAACAATTCCCAGACAATAATTTAACATATGTGAAAAAATTTCCTCAAATTTGAATATTACCTGTTTTAAAAGGTGCTTGATGCTTTATTTTTCGTTTGAATATAAAATACTTCGAAATCAGAAGGAAAAAGAATTTTGTGAAGAAAATTCGAGTTACATGTACCGAAATGTTGGTA
This sequence comes from Andricus quercusramuli, assembly GCA_932178445.1. Classification (NCBI taxonomy): domain Eukaryota; kingdom Metazoa; phylum Arthropoda; class Insecta; order Hymenoptera; family Cynipidae; genus Andricus; species Andricus quercusramuli. The sequence goes on along the minus strand of CAKNXH010064677.1, from coordinate 56,717 downwards.
CAAATAGCCAGGCTTTGTTTGGGGACGAATAGGGAGAGCTGGAAAAAGATCTATTTGTACTGAAATTCCTGTGTGAATAGACTGATTTTTTCGTTACGTGTGCTTACTCCCTTCTTAATGAACTTTCTAAGAATGTTATTGCTTCAAGTAGGCAAACAATTTTTTTAAATTATAAAAAATTGTAATGATGGTGTTTTTAAACACTTTTTAAACTTCGTAATCTTTTTTTATGCCGCCACGTTTTTTTTATTATTTAAATAATAAAAAATAATTATATCAGTATATGGGTGATTGCTAAAAGGTGAAACATTTTAAGTCCCATACATTTTTTTTAATTAATGCATTCTTTCTAAAAATATCTCGACTTCATTTAGAAAACGCAAATAAAAAATTACAAGTTAAAAAAGAAAAATGGTTCAATATTATCAACGACATATTTTTATGATTCAAGGTTCACAGACATCACTTATATTTAATTAAGAAGGATGACTATCAAGAAAAGGGTTCAATATTTTAGTTACGAAATTCTTAGAAAACAAGAAAACCAAGAATCCTACGATCAAATTTGAATTTCGGATATTAAAGTGGAATTTAAATTTGTACTCACTTTGAATTTAATTTCTTAAATTTCAATATTTTAGAGTAAAGAATTTCCAAAAGCACTTTAAAGTCTGCTCCCATTCGACAATTAGTCTTTACAATAAAAAAATATTTAAAATTGGAAGCGAATGGACTCTAAAATTTCAATTGAAATCGAAGTCCAGTTAAAGACTTTAAAATGATCTCGTTGACTCTCATACAATGCAATGTAATACTCAGTTTCATTTAACGTAATCAAATAACTTTTTCTTTCAAAACGAAGAATTAAAAAATAATCTTGATTAGAAGATAAATCCCCTGTCGTTTCCCAATCAAAGAAAATTCCCGACCTAGCAAATACCCTGCAAGAAAATAAAATTATATTGAATATCCTAACGATTCAATACAAAATAACTGTTTAAGGTTAGAGAAATAACACAAATTTACAATACAAATAATTATAATTAATAACATACATATACATCCACTTTTTACATACAAATCTTTGGTATGTAGTAATATCCGTTTGACAATTTGTTCTTACTGGTGATAATTAAACCAGAAATAATCTCTTCATAAATTAAAATACATTACCGCGTAACAGTCTTCGCATACAAATACACGCACGCAAAACGCAAAACGCGCAAAACGTGCGCGGTAATACGGAAAAACATCCACTGCGCATTTTATATTTTTCAGTGACTGGTCAACGGAATTCTATAAGCCCGTATTATCAATTCTTCGTGTACCATCAAATAAAATCTAAAAAAAAATATATAAAATCTAATGCACTCTTTAATATGATTAATAAACTATTTTCTTGAATCCCATTTCTTTGAAATTATTTGACTGTCACTTAAACTCTAGAGACATGTTTATTATTTATCAGAAAGGATCGCTTGGTTTTTGAAATGCTTTTTCATAAGAATTAGTAGACTTTTTCCAGTGACTCTGTGTTTAAAAATTAATTGACTTTTCTTCTACTATTTAATAAAATTCGCTGAAATCTCACCAGACTTTTCTCTCTCTATGTAGAAATTCAAATTTTTTAAAAAACTAAAGTGTATACCTGTTTTCCTCAATTTTAATTGCAATCTTAGACAACTAAAATGTTGTGAAGTCTGATTCGAGAATTGAAAATTTGAAATGGATTGCATTTGAAAACCACAGAATTTGAAATGTAAAAAAGTTGTTTCTTCTGGGGAAAAATTGTTGAATTAAAAACCTTTAAAATTGAACCCATATAAATTGTAAGTTTTGACAATTATTTATAATCTACAAATGAGAGAATAAAAACATGTTGAATCTTAGGATGCTGAAATTCAGAATTTTTGGGGTTTTCGAAATGCAATTCATTTCGAATTTTTAATTCTCGAATTAGACTTTAAAACATTCCAATTGTCTATGATTTCAATTGAATTTGAGAAAAACAGATATAAACTTGAGCTTTTTGAATAATTTAAATTTCTACACAGGTTATTTTCGACAAAATAATAACCTATGACCATCTCCTTACAGTTATGTTACTCACTAACGTTTTTAGTGATAAATATGAAACAAATATTGCAGCCTCACCGCCAAATCACTTTTTACTATTTGCCACAACTATTTTTTCGTTATTCTACCAATTTTCGCTCAAACTGACATTTCAAAGAAGACAATGCAACCTGTATGCTATGCCTTCGTTACCGCCCTTTACGCAAGTCAGTGCATACATGCGTAACTGCCTGAAGCTGGCGCTTAGACGCTCCCGTACTCAATATCAACTGTATATATTCTATCATCAAATTTTTCTTCAACATATAAATTGAAGAGAAAATTTTTGTTGTAATTCAATGAAAAAACATGCCCCACTTGAACTTTTTCATTTTTTAGATCAGATAATTTAATAATGGAATTATCCATTAATTCACGACCTACTGGGGTAGTGAGGACATGATCAGAACTCATAAAGTTCACCAGGTGATCATCCCTCATCCACAACTTATCTTTACAAATTCTAAATATGGGGGTGAGAAGATTCCTGCCTGCCACAGCACCCTCCCCCTAGACGGGTATCAAAACAACGACATCAGATTCCTCTCCCTCATTTCCCTCAATTTCTTCGATAATATTATACTCCACAACCATGAACTCTCGTGAGTATTCATCAATTAATTGATCATCATCATTATCGTTACTATTTCGATTTGGGGTAGCCCGTACCTTCATTGGCCAGCGAGCGCATGTCTTAGAGTTCATTTTACCAAGTGATCCAGCCAAGACCTTCCCCGGTTGAGTCCCAGACTCATCGACCGGCGGCACGTCTTTGTCACTGGTTAGAGTTGTTTTTAACTTTTTTCTATCACCAAACCTGCTGTAGACCTTCCCCAAACGAGTCCCAGACTCAACATTCAGCGGCTTGTCTAAGTCATAGGTCAGGGCGCGTGTTGACTCCTCAACATTTTCAGACCTGCTGTAAGCCTTTCCCACGATAGTCCGAGACTCATTTCGTGGTGAATTGCTTGCGTCATCAGCCCTAGCCCTCTTGAATTTTCCTTGGCCTGAAAAGTTTCCCAAAACTGGTACTGTCCTTTGAAACATAACTGTTACCATAATGCGGGACTCAGTACGACCCTGAACGAAAGGGTTGCCGGACCGCACACGAGTCGGAACGGAATCCCCCGAGGGGACCCGAAGTCCCGAGGAACAGCACAGCGGTTCCTCAGTCTGTGCTCGCTCGACTCCAAGTCGACTGCTCTCGCTTGTCGGCTACCGTGCCGCTTTTCCCCTTGTGCGTGCGATAGTGCTTTCGTCGTTCGCTGTCGCCATTATGTTCTTCTCAACACGCCGTCTTGTTGCCGCTTCGTCTCGTCGCTACCGACGCCATCTCGTCGACCCACCTCCTGGAGGAAACCTTCAACAGGCTCGACCAGCCAAACCCACCTCGGGATACTTATTCCCACAATGTAAGTGGTCTAATAAACCATATCTTATTTCAATGAATAATTCGTTTCATTGTGTCTAAACCCTTACCTTGGCACTCCAACTCCCAATCTTCCTCCTCGGTCTTACCTCCGTAACACCTGGCGCCCAACCTAAAATCCCACATCTTTCCTATCTTAAAATTCAAACCTGCCGAGAAAAATAGACACAATGCAAAATTTATACTCTATTTTTGACTAACTCACGAACTCTTAACCTACTAAGACTTTTGCATGCTAATTGATCTTTATGCCTTGTCAGTTGCTCGCATTCATTTGCACTGATGATATGAATTAATATTTATGTCGTGTATGACATGATTTTTTATATACCTGTAAAATATATGAATTTCTGAATATGTGATATATATATACGTGCCAATGATCTGAGATATTTATGAAAATGATTTATGTGTGCCGATGATCTGATATATTTGTATAATGATTTTGTAGTGCCTATTATGTGATATTTGAGGAGATATAAATTAAAAATTGTATGGTATACTCGCATATGCGAAAATTGCAGCAGATATTTGCGCATCGCAATTCAGGGGCTAAACGAATAACGTAAGGAAAACCATAATCGGAAATTAAAATATCAATTTCTCTTTGTGATAGGAAAATCAAAATTGATTCTTGTTTAAAAATAATTAAAGCGAGATAGAAATAAAAATAAAGAAAGAATTCGGAAAAATCATAGATATTTTGGAAAAAATGAGACATTTATAATTAGGAAAAAGATGAAACCTAAAAAGAAAAGCATAAATTTTTCTTTTCGCTGAATATATCAATCGCCCGATTTGGCGAAACTTTCCTAGCGCGGTAACGAGTCCCCACGTACAACACGTACCCTCGCGAGTCATACGCAAGGTCACGCGTCGTATCTCCAAAACAAAGTGTCCTACGACGAAAATAAACATATTTTCGAACTCCTAACCATTAAAGGACTAATTAAGATTTTGAATACAATTTCTCAAACGAAATGGAAATGTTAAATTAGAAACCTACATCGAACGAAAATATAGGGTGTCCTTTCCGTACAAATCCTAACTCAAGATTAAAATAAATGAAATTGAGATCGGGAAAAATTAAAATCACAATGCCGAAAGCTACAGTCATGGAAAACGATCATGATAACCTAGATTTGGAAGGTGCCGCTGCACTTCACATCCAGAATATTAATTCGGATAAGGTCACAACGAGACCAATAATCGAAATTATGGTCCCAACTCCAGCCAAAAACACGGGCGCTATCCCAAAAATAATAAGTAGATCGATATGTCGCGGTAGGGGTTCCGCGAGGAAAAACATGGAAACCCCAATGAATAAAAATAGGTCAGAAAAAGACAGATTGACTCGGAAAACGTATACTGAACCAACTCAAAATAACCAACACGTACTCCATGACCTTACTCAAAACCCTAACAAAACTTTCCACCTAGAAATCAATACCTTCTATTGGGATAACGAAGAGTTACGCGCAAAAAATAACACACAGTTTCTTTTAGAAACCGACGAACTTTTAGAAGGTGTAGAGTTCAATGAATTTATGTACCAACAAAAGGAAAGATTTTTTAGAGAAAGGGAAGAAAGGGTAAATAATTTGAAACTTAGATTAAACTTGTCAGCTCATAGTTCATTTGAAAACGAGAATGAAAAGATAGAACCTAATTACAGGAAAAATAAAAGCGCATCCCTTAATAGACAGTCAGTACAATTAAATTTAAAAGATAATTCACAATAACCCCGTCAACTTTCCCACAACAATACCGAAAACCATAGTAGAACGAGAATCAATAATTTAAAATTACAAAACTCAGATGACAGTGAATCATTAGAGGACAGAAATACTTTTAACCAAAACAGACGACATAGACTCTCGACAACAAGTAATAGGTCAACCAGACGTTCTAGAATCCACACAAATAATACAGATACGGATAGCGAACCTGAAAATAATACAAATAATCAAACAATTTCAGCGACATTTTTCCCTTTTGGCATGATACAAACGCCATTTCAAATCATGAGTAACTGGCCCATTAAATTTAGGAATAACAAAGAGGACAGTCCCGCACATTTTCTGAACGAATTAAAAAGATTCAAAAGGGGATATAAAATAAACGACCGTGATATTTTAGAAAATTTGGACGCACTACTAATTGAAGATGCAGAAGATTGGTGCGAGATACATAAAAATTCCTGGAGAAATTTATCTGACTTTTTTGAGGATTTTAAAAACGCTTACATCGATGAAAGATTTTCTGAAGAAATTAGGCAAAAAATTAAATTTTGTAATCAAAAAAGGACACAACACATTCACTCATATTTGACAGAAATTAGAAAACTTTTTACTAAGCTTTACCCTAGAAAAAACCTGGAATGGGAACTGCGTAGAGCTTACGAGAATCTTAGAATAGAGTATAAAATGTACATCAAACGTAACGACTTTGAAACTTTTGAGGAGCTAGAAGACTTAGGAAAAGAATGGGAAACTGAGCTAGCCAAATCAAAAATTAGAGGGCAAGTTTTACAAATAACCGAACCTAAAATAGAGGACAAATTAGAAGAAAAACGTAATAGCATTAGTGGGGATAAAAATAGTCCGGAGAATAATAAGGACTTGAGAGAAAATAAAAACAACCAAAAGGATAACCAAAACGGAAACCAAAGCCAAAATAACCAAGGTAAAAAACCATACAAAAATCGATTTCCATTTTCATCATTTGAATTTCCATTATTACCTTTTCCAAACCAATACCAACAAAATTTCAGACCTAACTTCAGACCTAGATTCCCACCTGGTTTCCAGTTAAATTTTCAACCTAGATTTAATCCAAATTACCAACCTAGCTTCCAAAACAATAGACAAAGATATCCATTCAATCCCTATAATCAAATATTACCAATGCTGAATCAAATGACGTTTGACTCAAATCAAGGTCAAAGCAATCTAATGATCGAATTCCCAACAGAAAAAGCGGAAAAAAAAGTTCAGGAAGTAATAACAAAGATAATAAGCAAAAACCCCAAAAACGAAATTACGATAATAAAAACAAACTACGCGATAATAATTCTAATAAAGATTCCCAAGATAAAATAAATTCCGATCAAAACAAAAAACAGAATTTAAATTCACGCACAAAAATTACAACAAACAATAGTAATTGTTATCACTGCGGTTTAGCGGGTCATTTTAAAAGAGAATGTCCATATTACACATACAACCAGGGAAACTGGAGGGGCGGGTATTAGAACCAAAAATATTACAAACTAATACCGAAACGCCAGAATACTTAAATTCGGATAATGATGAAATAACGGAAACTCGTTTTCATCTAATGACAAACTTCGAAGGTAGCTTATTTCGAATACTAGTGGATACAGGTGCCACACATTCATACGCGGGCAAGGAATTGCTGGAAAAAATCCAGAATTCCAAATTTTCTATTTTTAAACCCGTCTCGCAAAAATTAATAGTAGCGAACGGCCAAACAGTCGACATAATTGGGCAAGTAGTAATCGCAATTAGAGTCCGAAAATACACAAAACATGTAATGTTCAAGTTAGTCCCAAAATTAAACTCCGTAGGTATCTTAGGCACAGATACGCTAAAAGCCCTACGGATGATCTTAAATTATCACTCGGAAACCTGGTGGTTACCAGGGAGTCCCCTCACCTACTATCATATGGAAGCTTATTGAAAATCACTCCCCACCCCAATAATTGAAAACAAAGCTGAAACTAAACCTGACGTTACAACAAAAGAGAACGGAGGTAAAATTAATTTGAAAAGCACAAGAGATCTTAACGAAAATAGTCCAAAGTTAGAAGATAGTGAAACCCCTATAGTACTTATCAATCATAACCAATCCAAAAACGCCCAAATTCCAGTAAAAAACCCTACAAAGGATATCCCAAGCCTAATAAGCATCCCTACGAGCAACGAATTCCAACCCCTAGAGAGCATCCCCACCCCCGACACTAGCGACGATTCGTGCATAGAAGACTCATTCAATTTAGATAAACTTAGAATTAGGAAAAAGGGCATGGTAAATAATTCAGGAAAAATTTACCTTAATAGTGAATACGAAAACAAATACTAAAATTGCGATGTTAATCTTTGGAAAAATAACAAAGTTACCAATCGGAAAACATCGGAAACTGGATCTCAAAAAGTGAATGAGATATCAGAAAGGGATCATAGGAATCAATGGATTTATTTTAAAAATAAAGCGGTTAAGTTAAATAATATTACGGATACATTAGGAAAAATCGACGAACAAAATTATTGTTCGCCAGAATATTGCGAAAGGGAAAAGAGCATAGGGCGACTCATTTAACGAAACACACAATTGACGTCCAGGGCCACGACCCCATTAAACAGCGATATTTTACACGTGAGCCCAAAAATTAAGGAAATAATTCATCAGACAGTCGATAAATTATTAGAACAAGACATAATCGAACCGTCTTGCTCTGATTGGTCAAACCCTATAGTGATGATCAAAAAACCGGGTGAAGATTATAGATTCTGTTTAGATTTCAGAAAGGTTAATAATATTACTAAAAAAGACCTCTACCCAATCCCACTCATGACAGAAATACTGGACACTTTAAGATAGGCAAATTTATAAATCATCACTCCAGATTTGAAGCCAAACGTTTTTTTGTTATTTAGATGATATTGTAATAGTAACACAGAATGTTGACGATCATTTGAAATATTCAAATATCGTATTATATAAAATCAATGAGTCAAATTTAACGATCAGCCCGGATAAATGCGAGTTCGGCTGCTCGGAAATCAAATACTTAGGTTTTAAAGTTAACGACAAAGGACTCCAAATAGACGATGGAAAAATACAACCAATTCTAGAATTTCCAAAGCCTAAAAATATTAAACAATTACAACGCATAATAGGGATGGCAAGTTGGTACAGGAAATTCATCCCACACTTTGCCGAAATAATAGAACCGATGAACAGACTACTGAAAAAAGATAAAAAATGGGATTGGGGATTAGAACAAGATGAGGCTTTCCAAAAAATCAAAGATCTCTTAACTTCAGCACCAATTTTAACATGCCCAGATTTCACGCAACCCTTCCTACTCGAAACCGACGCGAGTAACACGGGGTTAGGAGCTGTACTTACACAAACAATCGAAGGTGTAAATTACGTAATCGCTTACGCGAGTAGAAGCCTAAACGGCGCAGAATCTCGGTACTCGGCATCAGAAAAAGAATGCTTAGCGGTAGTTTCGGCCATACGAAAATTCAGGCCATATTTAGAAGGTTACAGCTTTAAAGTAATCACGGACCACTTAGCTTTGAAGTGGCTCCATATCCTAAAAAATCCCACTGGCCGATTAGCCAAATGGGCATTAGAATTATTAGAATATGACTAAGAAGTCATATATCGTAAAGGTAGTTCAAACCTAGTCCCTGATGCCCTCTCGAGATCAGGGGAACCAACGAAAAATATGACATTCGCGTTAGCTTGTAGCGTAGAAAAACCAAGAGCGGACGTTAATGACAAAATAGACGACTGGTACTCTACAAAATTCAGACAAGTGACAAAAAGACCCGAAGAACACGAAAAATGGCGAATCAGAGATTCGCAACTCTACTTTCACAGAACTTAAATCACTTAAATCTACTTTACTACCAGATTCAAACCCCTGGAAATTAGTCGTACCCAAAAAACTTAGAGCTCAAGTTTTACGGGAAAATCACGACGAAACCCAGGCAGGACATTTAGGCTCAGAGAAAACTCACGCGAGTATTTCCGAACATTACTTCTGGCCAGGGGTATATGCGGACGTTAGCAAATACGTAAAAAACGGCCAGACTTGTCAAAGAGTAAAGCCGGGTAACCAAAGTAGAGTGGGATTAATGGGGAAGAGAATCCTCGAAGAACCATGGACCATGGTAGCAGCCGATATCATGGGACCATTGCCGATTTCTAAAAATAGAAAAAACCAATATATTTTAGTGTTTGTAGACCTATTTACAAAATGGGTCGAAATAATTCCGATTAAAAAATCAAACGGAATAACGATAGAATCAGAATTTCATAAACGTGTCATTTCGCGTTGGGGAACACCGCGGATTCTTCACACCGATAATAGCATGGAATTTGTAAATAAAATAATAAGAGACTTAACAGAAAAATTCGGTATCAGGCACACGAAAACGCCAAAGTACTACCCCCAAGCAAACCCAACCGAGCGATACAATAGGACAATTAAACAAATAATTAAAACCTATTTAGATAACGATCACTCTACCTGGGACGAACACACAGATGACCTACAATTTGCTATTAATACTATTAAAAATTCCTTAACACAATTTACCCCTGCGTTCTTAAACTTAGGTCGTGAACTGGAACCACTCCAGTCCCTAAGAAAAAGTTTAGAACCCGATAGCGAAATAGACTTCCAAAATGTGGACAAATGGACAGATAGATTAAGAAGATTACAAATAATGAAAGAAGAGGTTCAAAAAAATTCGGACGAATCAAATAACAGACAAGCCAATGGATATAATTTAAGGAGAAGACCGGTAGAAATTATAGTAGGAGATAAGGTTTTAAAAAGGATAACCAAACTGTCTAAAAAAGCAGATAAAAAGTCAGGTAAACTGTACGACCAGTACGAAGGTCCATTTCTTATTAAAAAGAAAATTTCCCCAACTATTTACGAATTAAAAAATCTTAAAGGTAAGAGCAGTGTAAGTCAGAATATTTAGACTTAAACAAGGGCTAAAATGGCACTACATCAATTGCATTAGCAACACAAACGAACTCAAAAAACTATACACAACTGCGGTAAAACGACTCTAACAAACAATTTGACAGATAAGAGCATTATTACTCCTGATACACAACAGAAGTAACAGTCTTCCCTGAGAAGAAAGAAAATGACGACAATACAAGAAGAAAAATAAAACTTTGAAAAGAAGTACAAACAGTGGAACGCATAATTAAAAATGCTATAACAGGAAACAAATTGACTGACTTTTTGATAATAAACTAAATTACATAGTTTCAATGTGATTTACAATTTCAATAATTATTAACTAAAAAAAACAACAACAATTGAACTCAAATGAAAATAAATTTAAAGGGCAATCGACTCCAAAGACAAACAAAAAACTGACTCAAAGGACAATCGACTCTATAAACAAGAAATCTCCACGACAATCGACTACACGGACGGATTTTTCGTTTTTCTTTTCATATTTCTTTCAGAAAGAAGATACCCATGGAGGAGGATCAGAAGCGAAGAAAAAACGAGAGAAGAGGAACCCAAAGCACAAAACTAAGGACAATTGTAAAGAACTATAATATCAGTTTTGCGAAGGATTGATACTAAAATTTACTTACATACCATGTAACCTTTGTGACAACGAAAAACAATTTGAATAGAGAAAAACTTCACAACCCCAGACTCCAACAGACAAATTTACTCATACTAATGAAACCGAAACTGATTATTTTAGTTTCGGATTCCACAGCGACATGTTTGTGAAATCCTACTTCTGACACCAGAAAAGTTTTCCTGTAATAATCGGAGATAATTTTGGCGTGAAAGTCTAATTTATTTGATTTGAAAACTGGTTCTTTTTCCACTAAGAAGGGATGACTTCCTTCATCGCACTCTCCGGCTTTGACGAAACCAACGTTGATACTCCAGTTCTATTCCATTTTCATAAGTTGAAATTATACTAAATTTTAATTTAACAAAAAAAAACTGTTTCTACTAAATTAATTTTAGAATCAGCGTTATGAATTGAAGAAGCAGATAATTTTCCTCTTACTTTATAATTTTATTCTTCCTCGAACAGCAAAAATTCACAAGTCTGAAATCCCTCATTTTTACAGAGAATTCGGACAAAGTTTACCCGTTGCGAGTCAGTCAAAATCTGATCTCTGAGATTGATGGTCTTCGCGGTCTCCAGGATCCCGCAGCGATTCATACGTCTCCCGCGCAATCCTACTTCCAGTCACTCTCACGCATTCAATCCATCATAATCTGAATTAGTACCCCCATATTAACCAAAAAATGACCTAATTCCCACTTCAGAAGGTGATGCAAACTCGACCCAATTTGCTTCCCAAGTAAATATCGTTAGGCACGTTTCCGTAACATGCGATGAAATCTCATTTCATGTTTCAGTGACAATTTGTCAAATAAATTATTCTAACATAAATTCGTTGGCTTTTTGCGTTTCCCATATATGCATAACTTAATACTTAAATTTCGGTTCAAACTAGTTACTGAACAGTATTCCCTTTATTCATTTAATCATTCAAAACAAGATCTTGAAGTTATATTTCATCATTATAACAATGTACATTGTGTGAATTGTAAAATTCTTATGCTACAGAGCCAGTTCGCTTTCTTGAAATACCAAGTCTCTCTCTCTCTCTCTCTGTAGGTTATACAATTATTTATTAACCCAAACAATCATTAATTATTCAATAATCACATTAATAAATCTGCCTCTAACCAAATTGATTTGAACGAGGTTTGAATACTTCATGTCATTTCGCATGCCCGGGAGGTGCCGCCTCTAATGGAAAGTGAGGGCACTAAGGAACAATCACAGATTCTTGCAAACTGTATTGGCCACTGGTTTTCCATCAGTCTTCACCAATCTTCTCTGCATATAAAGTGAGCTCTTGCTAGGTAGAAGACAATGATCTTGATTTTGCACAGAAATTCGAATTTCGTCACAATTATTGAAGGTTGATGAGGCACATGGCTGATGTGCATGTATTTCACGATGAGCGATAGATTCGTTGAAAATTATGAGAGTTTCAATGTTTAAAATTTTTTCTTTCACGAAAAACAATTGAACGTCGATACACAAAAATATAGAGGCAAGGACAAAAAATCTTGAATCTTTTTATTCTCTTCTTTTCGCGAGTGGTGTAACCTTCAGGCCCACCCTTGTCAGCAGCAGGACGTTTTGAGGTGTTAACACTTCGACAGCTCGTTGTCGACTTATGCGCTTGTGGCATGGTAATCAAGTATTATAGCTGGAGCCAAACTTTTTATTGAAAACAATACCCATTATCGTAAAGACTTGATGTGTAGTCTGATTGTTAAAATTTCTCCACGAAAATTAACCAAATGTCCGTCTTAATCAACTATACGGAGCGTTATATGATCCATTTTCTGTACGGTGACTGGTAAGTAATTGACATGAGATGGTACTTTCACTATCTTATATCCAGGTGGCACCACAGGAAAAAATTTATGAATAGTATGTACTTTCTGACCATTAATGTATCCACCTGTCGTTATGCTACACTCAATTCTCAAAGAATTCACTATTATGCTTGATACTAGTTGATAAGATTCATAAACTTGTTTAACTTCTAGTCTGCGTGCAGAAAAACCCAGCAAATGACCGATAGAATCTTAAGGTTGAAAATTTATGTCGTGAATGCAATAATTTTCTCTTTTCAAAGTATTATTGTTTGGTTTAATATGAATCTCAATACCCTTTTTTACTAAAACATTCTGTAGATAGCGCTTTATGTCATTTATTTCATAACTTCCTGTAGTTATTTAAATTATTTCATCATGCACATAAAATTTATTTTATCCAATGTCTAAATTAGGTATCGAATTGAAGGTTTCAAATTCAAGAAGACCAAGAGTGTAATTTTTATATGGAGATAACTCAATTCAAGGAAAATACTGACTTTCTAGGATGGAGTTAGATCCCGATAGTGTTAGTGTCAATGAATCATTCATGATGACGGCTAGCGTTTGACTGACTTGAAATAATCAGTCTCTTCATTTATATAGATTATACATGCTTTTAGAGTTTAATTGATAACATAAAAATTTCACACATAAATGCCCACACACAAATGCATCATAATTTTGATACCTTTCATGATTATATTTTACGCTGCCAACACCTAGATACTTGAAGAGATTCAAAGGTGGTCGGAGATTACCAAAACTATCTGTGTGGAAGGAGAACAAACGATGCTTTGGGATTTATGATTTCTCTTTTACGAGTACATCTGCTTAGGTCTTTTATTTTCAAAATACCGAAGTAGTGAACTCGTAAATGACGAGCACCTAACCCAACTCATCGTTAAAGACGACCTTCGTTTGAATCATTTCCTTCGAAAAACAAATTTTGAACGTCCCGGATTAGGAGTAAATTTTACAATTCTCTTTCAAAACCAGGGTTAAATTGTATTGCCTTCTGCCTAGCTGCCGGCCGGGCGGAGCTCTCAACACGTTTCGCCAGGACCCTGGAAAAACCAAGCCCAGGCGTACGTGACTATCTCCCGTTTTTCGCAAGGTCCAATGCTGCTTTCTTTTCTCCAGTCAATTCTCTCTCCTCTCTAGTTTCGCTCTCTTATGTCTAGTCGCGCGCTCTCTTATTTATATCTCTCTCTCTCTCATAAAAAACTACACATTGTTATTCTGGTGTCAAAATTTTTAAACGATCGAAGTTTCGGCTCGACTTTGAGCCATTTTCAGGATCTAAACAAAATAATTTAAAAAATTTTTTTTAAATAAAATGAACAAAACTGAATTAAAGTCGAAACAACAATTTGAATAAGTATATGGTAAAAACTAAAAACAATTACCTGAAGTCGATAAAACTTGTCGGAAAAACATTAATAAAAAACTGACGTCACGTCAATAATACTGTAGTCGAATTAATAAACAAATTAGTTTAAAATCAAAAGATCTTTAATACTCTAGCGAGATATTAAAGATCCATAACATATGTACTACATTTTTAGCGATAAGTCAGAGCAACATTTAACAACGATGACATGAAGATACAATGAACGAAACAGACGGGTGTTTACATTAATAAAACCTACAAATTCACTTTACAATTTTATCGATGGTAACATCAAAACAGACCCAAATAAGACAAACGCACCAAATGTCAAATATTTGAAAGCAGGACGGGTGAAAATGTTTAAGGATGGACTCTAAAATACGTCTTTCAAATTCGCTTTCTTCTCTTGCCAAAATTTTAATGTTTTTATAATCGAAATCAAAATGATGATCAAAATTCCAGGCATGTTGTGACAAACCTGTACTTAGATTACCCACCACACAATCTCTTTTGTGTTCAGCTATTCTGTCTTTTAATCTCCTGCCTATTTCACCAATATAAAACTTTTTACAACCCTTACAAGTGATACGATAAACAACACCTGTGAAGACTGTATTTTGACTGTTATTTTGACTGTAAAGAACTGTAAAGACCAAAAAATTTGATCATTTGGATTTTATCAACAGCAGTCTAAGAACGGAGTTTGGTTTGGTTACCACCAACCGATATTATTGATTAAAAAGGTCAGTTAATTTCCGGAGCAATGGGTTATTTGTCCCACATCTTGAGTCAGTATGGAGCAGCTACTAGGTACAACATCGGAGATTGGATTAATTCTAATGAGAGATTAGTTGTGTTGAACGAACAACTTACTTTCTTAATTAGATGTAAGAATAATTCTTTTGTACCGGCACACATTAAGCATTGTTTTATTAATTTTAATGTCGAAAATTTAAATTATAAGTTAATTTCAAAGTTTGAAACGATGAAACTTAATTTTCAAAACAAATGTTTAAGAATGGAAATTGATTATCATATTAAAAATATTCACTTTTTAATCGAATATTCAAAATGTTTAAAGTACAGACTTCTTCGAGTCATAAAAGACGGTTCTTTAAATTTATTCTTTTAATCACAAGAACTCAGTTTTAACAATTTAAAATTCAAAAAAAAGACAAGAATGTATCAAAAAGTTTGATTTTCTGATGGAAAAGTTTTTAATTGAAAATTCATTAATCAAAGATTTTAGAATAAAAAAATGGTTTAGAAATTTATCGAATGTAAACATCCCAAATGAGGTTTTAGAAACGCTGGCTTTCGGTAATAATTTTGGAGTTCCTTTCACTGTTGATAAATTACCTGTTAACTACATGATAGCAAGTATTGAAAATTGTATAAAGTCTATAGATCAAGAGGAAAAGAAAATGGAAATTAGAAAAACTGTTACCCAATTAATCTCAAATCATAATAAAATGAATAGTTTCAAAAAATTAGATAAATCAATAGATTTGGTAAATAAATGTCAAAAGGAATGTAAAGATTTAATTTTTTTGAAAGCCGATGAAGGCAATATTACTGTGGCCACAAATTGTTTTGATTATGTATCAACAGTGGAAAATTTACTAAAAAATGATATTTTATATAAAAAGATTAAAATCAGTTTGGTTCCAACCGTTGAAAAAATAAAATTTGAAATGGAGATTGATTGTTTCTACAGTAGGTAGTCCAACTTATAATTTATCTAAATATATTGCTAATGTTTTAAAACCTGTAACACGTATTTCTGGGAGGGTAGTAAAAAATAGTTGAGATTTGAATGAAAATTTAAAAAACATTGTGGTTCCGTCAGATCATTCATTATTATCATTGGACGTAATTTCTATGTTCGACAGTATTCCGTTAGATATTGATTTGGATTGCATAGAAGAGAAATTAAATTTAAATAAAAATTTAACTAGAATAATAAAAAATGAAATTTTAATAGCCACATGGATTGTGTTTAACAATATGGTTTTCTCTTTTAATAATAAATATTACAAACAATTATCGGGTTGCCCTATGGGGTCGCCTTTGTCTCCGGTTATTTCAAATTTGGTTTTAGAAGACGTGGAAAGTAGAGCCCTTTCGTTATTGAATTTTACACCGATTCTTTATAAGCGTTACGTGGACGACATCTTCACTATAATTCCAACTAACAAAGTATTTGATTTTATCAATATTTTTAATTCTATAGAATCCTCAATTCAATTCACTCATGAATTGGAAGAAAACAACTCAATAAATTATTTAGATATTACGATTAAAAAAACATCGGATGGTAACTTAGAAACTAATTGGTTTAAAAAAAACTCTTGGTCGGGTAGATACTTGAATTTCAATTCGCAACATGCCTTTCATACAAAAGTTGGTCTGATTAAAGGTTTAATAGATAGATGTGTAAAGCTCAGTGATGTAAAATATAGAGAAGAAAATTTAAATCCGTTAAAAACCACTTTATTGCTTAATAACTATCCTCTGCAATTAATTAATAAAATTATTGGTTGGGTAATCAAAGTACAGGTTTGTCACAACATGCCTGGAATTTTGATCATCATTTTGATTTCGATTATAAAAACATTAAAATTTTGGCAACAGAAAAAAACGAATTTAAAATACGTATTTTAGAGTCCATCTTAATTAATAAATTTCATAAAGAATCGATAAATTTACAGATTGAAACGTTAAATATTAATAAAATTTATCAAAGTATATTAAAATAATTTCGATCATGTTTCCTTAAACATTTTCACCCGTCCTACTTTCAAATATTTGACATTTGGCGCGTTTGTCTCATTTGGGTCTGTTTTGATGTTACCATCGATATAATTGTAAAGTGAATTTGTAGGTTTAATTAATGTAAACACCCGTCTGTTTCGTTCATTGTATCTTCATGTCATCGTTGTTAAATGTTGCTTTGACTTATCGCTAAAAATGTAGTACATATGTTATGGATCTTTAATATTTAGCTAGAGTATTAAAGATCTTTTGATTTTAAACTAATTTGTTTATTAATTTGACTGCAGTATTATTGACGTGACGTCAGTTTTTTATTAATGTTTTTCCGACAATTTTTATTGACTTCAGGTAATTATTTTTAGTTTTTACCATATACTTATTCAAATTGTTGTTTCGACTTTAATTAACTTTTGTTCATTTTATTTAAAAAAATTTTTTAAAATTATTTTCTTTAGATCTTGAAAATGGCTCAAAGTTGAGCCGAAACGTCGATCGTATTAAAATTTTGACACCAATTTTCTCGTCCTAGTACGAGGGAAGGCCGTGAATCCCACGAATAAACGCGATTAGAAACCAGCAAGCCGCCCGTCATTAATAACAAAATGTATACCGACAAGTCATGGGCAGGCACGGGCGCAGCTCACACCAACGTCGGGCTCGGAGGAACGGATTAGGTGCCGCAAAGACTGCGAAAGTTCCACAACCTAAGCCCGCACAACCAGAATTCGTGCAAGCTGAACTCGTGCAACCAGAACTCGCGCAACCCACGTTTGCACAGTCGGAACCGAACCCACATGGGCCGCATCATCGGCCACAAACCCTATCTCGACCGACGACTATCTCCTAGAGATCCCACTCGAATTATCCCTTCCTGGTTCATTGGAAAGAGATCCTTCACCCCGGAATTCATCCTTCCCCGCTCATCAGGAGGTCGCATCCCCTCCCGCCGCGAAACACCGTCACCGGGACGAACGGCCAGATCGGATCGTGAAACGTTATCATCACGAGCGCGATTACATAATCAAACGCTTTCTCGCTTCAATCCCAGAGAACCCTGATCTCTGCGAATCACCCTTTCAAAAATCGCACCATCACCTCTTATTCGCTCGCATCACGGCCTCCTCCCGTCGGCTAAAGCATCGCGCCAGACCAGCACACGCATAACTTGACCTTCACTATATGACTTCTGTGAACGGTTGCCGTGTCACGCGTTTGAAAAACTCGATTCCTCTCCGAAAATCAGTCTCCTCTTTCGCCCCCCCCCCCCCCCCAATTCCCTGTGGTCTCCACTGTGCCCGACATTCATACCGTATCAACTTTCATATTTACGTGGTCCACCTTCTGGTAATCCATTTCGCATAAAAACACATAGAAAATTTGTAATTTTTACAGATTTTGCGAATTTAAGTAAATCTGCATCGGTTAGTGCTCGGTGAGGTAACGTCACTTTGAATTTTTTGACTTGTACTTAAGTCCTGCTCCTTGAGTATATTAGTAGTATAGCTATGACAGTTCTGCGGCACCACTACGTAGTTCCAGCTGCAACTGACCGATGGCGCCACTGGTCAGTTACCGACAGTCTGT
The DNA here is from genome assembly GCA_932178445.1 of Andricus quercusramuli. Classification (NCBI taxonomy): domain Eukaryota; kingdom Metazoa; phylum Arthropoda; class Insecta; order Hymenoptera; family Cynipidae; genus Andricus; species Andricus quercusramuli. The sequence goes on along the minus strand of CAKNXH010064677.1, from coordinate 38,201 downwards.
AACTCGCGCAGACTCTTGATTCAGTCAATAAGCATGGTACCTGCTTTACCGAGCGAACCCACAAGCAACTTTTATGTAGGTGGCACGGACAGTTCGGTGGCAGGGTTATGTTAAAAGCTAAACGTCGGTAAAACAATGACCGGTAATTTACCGATGAACGATAATCGTTCCGTGCTAATTTAGCCACAGTTGTTTTTAAACATACAGTCGATAAATGTGATCTCTGTTTTTCCGTGAGCGTGTGACACTGAAGTTCAGATACATGATACGGCGTCTCGTCGTTTCAACTTTACAGCGAGTGTGTGACGCCGAAATTCAGCTACATGCCACAGCGCATCGTGGTGGGGTTCCCCACGCTTCCTATCCCAGTAGGGCATGGTGAGGACTTGTCTTTGAAAAGCCCATAACCAGAGGCGCGCATTTCAGTTTTCATTTCAGTGATCAATTAAAAGTGTCTCAAGAAGAAGAAAAAAAAAAGAAAGTGGCAATGGTTCTCAGTGGAAAAAAGTAAGTTGTAATCCGTGTAGTGAAAAATGTTTTTCATGAAGTGTAAAGTGTTGCTCTGTGCTAATGGGTTGATTTTATTATATGTTCTTAGGTGCCCAATAAGTCTGAAGAGTCCGGAGAGACTGGCGGGGTGTCTGCTGAATCTAGCATGCCACAAATTCATGTGGCAATCCCGCTACCAAGAAACTTTGATATAAAAGAGAAGCCCTTGGCGGTAACAAATTTAAAACTCATTTTTCTTCTCGAATTGAAATTTGTCTCTCATTTCTTTTCACTGAGAGTAGTGGCCCTAACTCTGGCATGTAGACTAGTAGACTAGTGCAATACTAGTGTAGAGTAGTGCAAGCGTAGAACCTCTAGATGCGAAAGTTGGGGTCACTTTTTGATAGAATATTACACCTTTTGATTTGTTTTCTTAACAGGTATCAGTGGTTGTGCGTTACGACCACAGGTCATCCCCATCAACGTCACTTCAATCACAAACACCTCAACCCTCATCATCATCATCATCCAGAAATAAAAGAAAGGCTCGTGGACCACACGCTTCCGCAAGGTCATCGTCGTCTTCATCGTCATCATCGTCGTCTTCGACATCATCATCAGGGAAAAAATCGCCTGCTCGTACACTACCAATACCAACATCGCAGCTATCATCGCTACCACTACCATCATCAATACAATTACCAGCTATATCCTGACAGCAATCGATGTTACGTGCAGACTTTAGATTGTCCGACGCAGGTAGTGATGATGATCATCCATCATCATCTTCCACAAACATAAACAAAGCAGGCGCGACTCGATGTACTCAATTCACTGAAGCTCTGCCTCTAGCCACTACCTCACTCAAAAAAACACAACCTGTGAAACTGGATAAAGTTTAAAATGAGAAATCTACAAAGAAAGGTGCATCAAAAAATCAGAAAATGTAATTTTAAACACTTAGAGTCTTTTTTTTCTAACAAATAATTTTTTTAATTCATCTTATAATTTTTTTAAAACTATAGCATAAAGCTATGTTGCTGAAATTGTAGATGAATAGATAACATGTGAAATACATACTACGGAAAGCATGTAGTTATCAAAAGATGTTTCTAAATAAAAGAGAAAGAAAACAAATGAAACTTTCTCCTATCATTCTATGTTAGCTTCTACTTGATTAGCATAAAGGAATACGATGCGGCAAATTAGTACTATGACAATAGTTTGTCATAGTGGCCAACAGCAGGTAGACATACCGACGAAGCGTGATAACAGAAGAATGATACAACTTTTGATTTCATGAATGTACACAAAAGCATGTTGGGTTGCATATACTCAGGCGACTTAATGATGAATCAAATTAAAATACGTTTATAAAACAGAGTTTAAATTCAAAAGAAGAAAAAAATACTATAGTCTGAATTTATAAAAAGCAACATTATGATTTCATTTGAAATTCAAATAGCAGATATACTGTAAAGCAGTTTTATGTCGATAAAGTTGCATTCAACCGTTTCAAATGGGAAACGACCTCGTTTCTCATTAGAAACAGTCAAGAAATACATATGTGTGTTTTGACTGTTTGCATGCTAAATTCCATACATGTAGGTGATTTACTAATGAAAAACATTTGGAAAAATCGCTAGAAAAAGAGAATTGAAATTTCTTACAAGCACATATGATCGTTATCTATTCAGTTACAATTCAATCAGTGACAATCTGCTGATAGTATTTAATTTATATATCTTTCTTTTTCTCACTGCCTTTAGTTCTAGGAGTGAAGTGTAGTCCAACCGCATCATCATCTTCTGATAGACTGTTCTTGAAGACAGGAGAAAATGCTATACATGGGTGCTCCTCCAAATTGGCACATTAGAATGATCCTCATTTTGAACTAAAAGCAATTGATCTTCCTTTACCTCAATTTGAGATCAAGAAGCGAACAATAAAACAGATTTTCCAGGTAAGAGTTTGCTAAATTATAATTATTTTTTTTCTTTTGAAACATAACTGAATGCATACTTTTCCTAACTCAATAATTCTTATATAGATTCCAGCAGACACAGCATACGATCCACTACAACCGGGTTATTTGGAAAGGGCACATGTTCCTCCAGTTACAACAAAATCTCAATTTTCCCCATTACATTCAATAGATCCAACCCTGTTACAATTAATTTTACTACCACCTCCACCTCCACCATCCGAATTTCAATAATTACCATCATTACGATCACAACTACCATCTCCATCAACATCGTCACATTCATCAAAATGTGAATATTTATTCACAAATTATTTTTACAATGTGTCATTGATATCAAAAATTATGTCTACTGCACATATTCAAATTCAAAATTATTATATTGTCCGCCAAGGTAGATGAAGAAGAGTTTATTCGTTTTGGCTGCTTCTCCCAAGTTTTCAAACGTCTTCTCACATTGTGCATCTTCAAGTACTTTCATAATTCTGGCAGGTAAGAAAACGGAAAACTGGTTTTCTAATTCAGCGATAATTCTGGTGCCATATTTGATTCGAACTTTTTGAACTCTTGTCACAACATGCTTTTTATTTAGGGTAAGGTCAGACAACGGTTTGGTAGGCATAATCTCAACCATTCGACCAATTGAATTCAAAGCTTTGAGATCCATCTTCCCCAAAGGCATCTCGATTTTTCTTTTCGCAAGATCTCAAACATTCACTTCAGTGCAATTTGTTCAATGGAACCACACTGCAATATTTCACTGCTTTAATAGTCCTCTATCCCCACTTCTCAGACATAACCCCACTCATTGCACATGCGCACAAATGTTCTAGCAGCTTCGAAAAAATCAGACTGTCGAGCTATAGTAGTGGCATTCAATACAGGTAATGGTCGTGAAATTTAATTGTTAATAACATTATTATTGACTTAGTGATACCATCTATTAATGATATTAAATGTAATAGCTAGAAATTTGAAACATTTTGATTTAGCTTGACTAATGCTTAACTTGTGGATAGGTTTAAAAGTAATGAACACTTTCAATACCTTTAATTTTTTTTATTCAAGAAAAAGACCGAACCTACTTTTATAAAGTAAAATCTTAAACTAATTTAAGGAGGTAAAATCTTAGCCTAATTCGTTGAAAGAAACATTCTTAAAATATGAATTCGCACATATTATAAAAGTCTTTAAGCTTTGTATTTTTCAAACAACAATCTGTAGTATCAACACTTTTAGTCACATCATCAGCGTCATCGTTGTCAGCACTGCTTCCAGGATAGATACTGATGGTTGGCTGATCCTGAGGAGTCAAGAACCAGGTCTTGAGCGTCAGGATATTTCGGACAGCGCAGTTGTGATTCCAGAACTGGGTATGATGATTACACGTGATGGAAACTGTATTGTGTAATTTCTTTAGCGAAGGACAGCCCAAATCCTCCAAATTGCGTACATGCAATCCAAACTCGTCAAACCATTTCTTCTTTTCAAGTCCTTTGACGTAAATAGCACAAGCACCAAGTAGTATATCTTGAAGTATAGTCTCACCTCCTCGTAGGGTATGTCACCAGAAGTCCACCCGATACCGTGATAATTGCGCGACAGCCACAAATTTTCACTCTTGTATCGAGCAGGCAGAGAGTTCCAATAGCAGGGAGGTTTAAAGAGGTAGACCAGAGATTGAGCTTCTTCCTGGAGGGGAACTATAGTCAATTCCTTGAAGACGAACTGGTTGTCGGGCTTCTTGAAGCCTTGAACGTCTACAATGAACTCCATTCCGATGAAAACTGAATTCTCTTACTAAAATGATCTACTTTATACCTTTTCTCCCCACCACTATCATCTTAAATCAACTTCTTCACACTACCACTCAGTGGCTGGTACTGAATCATACGGTCATGTATAATTAGACAGTAGGCTGCAGTTTCAGCGGGAAAATTGTCTGCAGATTCAAATTCCAAACCAACGTCCACTGAGGTCTGTTTGAGAAACTCATTTTGTTTTGAGCAATCAATGACACAGAGAGGAGCGTATTCTTTAAAATCACTTTTCTTCAACATTGGTTCAGGCTCTTTACCATAGTAGGCTGTCTGAAAGTTTACATACATCTCATACAGTAGTGCAAACTGATTATGGTCAAACTCCAGATTTAAATTACCATAAAAATTGAGGAATAACTTGACATTGGTTATATTGCAGTGATCGAAGCGATTAGCATATCTGGCTAGCCTATCCTTTCTACCTGTCTGGAAACCCAGTATAACGTAACGTGGTTTTTCCAACTGAGTTGATGTTTTCACAGTCCATATATGTCTTGAGGTGGTGGGAATCAGGGGGTACTCATACAATTCCCATGAGTGAAAACTCATAGTTGTGAGAAAATCTTTTCCAATGATGTTCAGCAAATTTATCTTTTGCTCATCCGAAGCCATCACATGTGGTATCATCCATTCCACTTTATGAATTGAGATCTTATATTGCTCTTCATTTCCTGGTGCTTGTCGTGCTTGAACAATGGCATTCAAGTCACTGCGTGATCTTGTCAGGATGAGTTCATGCTTTGCGTTTACAACGATCTTCCGATAGTCTTCAGTAAATCCTAGGATCATACTGAGTGGTATAGTGACATCAAAGTATCCCGCATTATCGGTCAGACGTTTCGTTCCTTCCGGGATGTCTAGCCATCCTGCATTCTCCATTAAATAAATTTTCCCAGGGGTAAATGAGACGTAGCTTTTTATGGTGCTAGTGAGACCGACATTTTTGCAACGATCAATCTCAATACCATTGAGTTCATAGCGAACTTCATCAAACAGATAGCAGATGGCATTGCTCACTAGTGCTGTACCAGTAACAGCTGTTACTCCATCAGGCCTTGTCAGTCTTCCGTACACTAGAGATCCTCTAGGGAGAGTTGAGATACGTTTCCCCCTTCACTGCTCGCCGCTGTACCGGAACTTGATATTTTACTGCGGCGCGAAAAGTTTGAAAAATGACGTGTAGCGCAATACGTGAAAGCAAGCGAGCGAGCATCGAGAAATTTTTGTGTTTAAGCAAAAGGATTAAAAAATGAAAACTGCGTAATGCAAGCCCACTATTCATTACAACTTTTTTTTCTTAGTTTATTTGTATTGAAGCTATGATGTGTGAAGTGTGATATGCGAGTTTTGTGATTAATGAAGAAGTGGAAAGGAGGTTGTGTATAACCTGCTTTCCAAACAAAAATATTGTCAATATTTTTGTGAGATACAAGTGTTTTGCAAAAATAGTGAATTGCTGTATTTTATAATGCAACAATTCATCTAAAAACGGATTTTTCTAGAAACAAACTCCGCGAGATCCTAAACTTCGAGAATTGTGGATTCAGAATATCAATCGAGCAGATTAGGAAGCAAGTGACAAATCACAAAAGATATGCAATTCCAACATTATTTCAGAGTACACCAATGAGGAAAAGAAAATTAATTAATACTGCTTTTGTAAAATTGAATAAATCTTCATCCTTTCCTACAATTCATTTTTACTTTCTTTGTATGCATAACCTTATCGAACCAAAGCCTTGCTTCCAACCTACAGAATGTATTCATTTAACCAACATTATTTATGAAAATCTGTATAATATATATGCCTGAAAGTGATTTTTAATAACATTTCGTTTATTTTAAATGTTTAATTCAATTATATTCTCTTTATTTTGTATTAAATCTGTTGTGGAATGAACACTCTAGTTGAAAATAGCGCCATTCTTAGAATAGCGGGTTCCGGTACAGCGGCACCAATCAGAATTTGAGTACCCCGTGTCTCAACTCTCCCTTGAGGATTTCTACCATACACATGCAATGAACTCTAGCTGGGTAGTATACACAAATCTTGATGTTGGACAGCAATTCGAATTTCATCACTGTTGTTGAATGACGATGAAGCATAACGCTGATGTGAGTGAATCTCATAGTGAGCTATGGACTCATCAAATCTCACTGGTGCTTGAACGTTTAGTATTTCTTCCATTTTTATTACAACAGAAGGAGATGATGAATATCTTGAATGGTCGCTTCAGTTTCTTTTTCCACGAGGTTTGATCTTCAGACCAAGCTGTGTCAGGAAGAGCACGTTCTGAGGTGTTAGCGCCTTGCGTGCTGCTTGAGAACTGGCGTGTGTTTCGCATGTTGACGCTGTTATATGAACACCTTTGCGATTGTACACTATACCCATTATGATGACTTTACGTGCAGTCGTATTGTTATCACCTCTCGTGTGACGGCACTTCAACAATCTTATATCCTGGTGGTACAACAGGAAAGAATTCATGAATCGTGTGCACTTTGCGATTATTTATGTAAGCTCCAGTAGTGATATTACACTCAACTCGCAGAGCATTCACTTTAAGAATAGCCACAGGTAGATCCGAAGTATGAGTCTTATTGGCTTCGCAAACACGTGGAGCGAATTCCAACAATCGTGCAATAGAATCGCGAGGTTGAAAGTTCACTTTGCGATCATTTTTCATCTCGCTGCGCAATGTGTTATTATTTGGCTTGATGTTTATTGTAATTCCATCCATTGCTAGAGCTTCCTGGACATAACTCTCAATGTCTTCAATCTCATAGCTGCCAGTCGGTATGGTCACAACTCGATCACCAACATAGATTTTCTTCTTTCCAGTGTCAACGTTAGGAATCGCATTAAATGTGAGCATCTCAACGAGTCCAAGTACATAATTCTTATGAGGAGAGAGTTCTATTGGTGGAAAATACTCTGAGTCTAGCACAGAAGAGTTTCCTGTTATCGTAAGAGTAAATGATTCTTCCATGATCGTGTTTTTCTCTGTACTGACTCTAGTCCGTTTATTACATGTTCTTATATAGACAGTATTTGTCTTTTATATTTAGTTCTCCAGCTAGAAATTTTAAGCACAAGTGACCACATTCAACACTGTCATAATCCTGATATCTGTCATGATTGTATTTTATCACGTTACCAACACCTAGATAATCTACGAGATCCAAAGGTGGACGAAGATTACCGAAACTGTCAATGTATAGGACATTATGACCGATCTTTCTATAACTTACCCAGTGGGTACCTGGGCCGTGACTATCATCAAGGTTAACAATAGCTGACTCAATTTGACGAGGTCCCTTTACTGGTAGTTGATTGCGCATAAATACTCCACGAAAATGTGAAATCTTTAGTGCTTTAGCATACTTGAAAAGATCGGTATCAGTGAGTGCATGGTGAGGTAGCTTCACTACACGTTTTTTGATGCCGGTTTCAGACGAAGTCCCTGTCCTTTTCGGTAAGGTTTCATATGAATACCTAATCCTTTTCTGTAGGGTTTTAGGTGTAAACCTTTTCCTAGAGCAATAGCCTCCATTGCATTGTTATGACGTTGAGCTTCTACCAGTTGTTGCTTGGCTGCGCTAGCATCATTTACCGCCTTAGCTACACCTGCTGCTCCACCCGAGAGAGCTCCAAGTGCACTGAGTCCAGCAAAAATTGGAATCAGTGGCAAAACACCACCGACTTTCGAAGGGATTGGTAGAACACGTGGATTCTGCACTTGATGCTTATCGCCTGCACTTTTGGCAGCTTTCTGTGCACCTCTGATTGCAGACTTGATTGCCACTTTTGCATCACTACTTCTTTTCATTGCTTTCTTAGCTGCATTCACAACCTTTCTGAATGCTATTAGTTTATTTCTTGCAGCTGGTTTCTTTTTCACACTAGGTTTCCTCTTCTTTGAACTGGGTTTCTTCGTCGGCCCCATACCGAGTTTCACTTTGGCATTCATAACGTTAGTTATTGCTAATGCTGCCGCTTTCTCGCTAATTCCAGCTTCTTTAGCAAAACCGCGCTGCCAGGCTTTACTAGCTAGTACACGATCTGCAGCGTTTCTCGCTTCAACGTTTTCACGATTTCGCGAGTATGCAATGTCGTGTTCTTTACACGCAGCGTCTAGAGAATTGATACCGGGATCACCTCTAGCAAGTCGTTTGGCTAGCTTAGTACCTGGACCACAGTATTGGTAGCCACGCAAGTGCAACTCAAACGGCAAGTTGTTTATAACTTTGTTGATCAATCCTTTACCTCGATGATGACGACGTGACACTTTGTTGCCTTTACGGTGCACAATCATTCTTCACTGAGCGAAGGTAATCACGCAACTGATGTAAGAATCATATAAGGGCTGTGTTTATAGCTTTCATGACAGTCGAATTTAAGATGCGCTTTGAGACACAACCCGTTAAACTTCCAGTTGGCAACTTTGACACCTTAGTTCAATCGGAGAAGAAGACGGTAAAACGTCGTGGCAGCCTACTACCAAACAGCATTCGAGCAATATTATGTGGACCTTAAAATTGTGGCAAGACGAATACATTACTTGCCCTAATCCTACACCCAAATGGATTAAAATTTGACAATGTCTACGTCTACTCAAAATCCCTGAAACAACCAAAGTACAAATTCTTGTAGCGGGTGTTAAATAATGTAGAAGGTGCTGAATATTTTACTTTTAGTGAGCATGAAGATGTAATACAACCAAGTAGAGTTCAAGCAAATTCGATAATTGTATTTGACGATGTGGCCTGTGAGAAACAGGATAACATTAGAGCCTTTTTCTGTATGGGTAGACACGCTCATGTTGATAGTTTTTACTTATGTCAAACTTACGTTTGAATTCTTAAACATCTTGTTCAAGATAATGTCAATATGTTGATACCTTCCAAGCAGGATGAGACGAACTTGAGACATGTGTATGATGATCATGTGAATACTGATATGAGTTATTCTCAGTTTCGAGACTTATGTTCAGCATGTTGGAATGCTGATAAGTATGGATTTGTTGTAATTGATAAGGACAGTGAGCTCAACAAGGGAAGATACAGAAAAGGTTTTGACTGTTTCATCTCTCTATAAGTACATGTTATGCAGTGAAAATGATGTCATTATAAATTGAGACATCAACATGTCAACATGTCAAAGTTTCACAAAGAGAAGGAGGTGCTCCGTCAAATTGCTAAAGCTAGTGAGGCGATTCGACGTAAACATCGAAAGCTCAAAATGGGTAAAGAAGCAACTGAGAAGATAATGAGTGAAACGTTTAAGCCAATCGTCATGCCACTGCAGAAACTGGTTGATATATCAAATCCTTCAGTCAAGAAGGAAGTTCAACAAAATGAGCTTGGAAAGAAAAAGGATGAGGAGGATGAGCATGAGGAGGAGGATAACGAGCAGGAAGAGGATGCCGATAATGCTTCCTTTATGACTGCTGATGCTGAAGGGGAGCAAGATACAACTATGCTTCAAGAAGATGCCGTGACTGAGCCTGTTGATAACTACGAGTAATTAACAAACAAATTTCTCAGGATGCTGGAACAAAATAGGAAGCAGTATTTGGATATGGTTTATGGTGTGCGTAAACTCAATGATGGCAGTCTTATGATTGGTGACAAACCCATTAGTTTTGAGGGACAATATATCAATGTTGGTGGTAAACAGTATCTGAAGACCGTTGGTCTGCTTGAACTTTTGTTCAAACAAAATCCAGAAGAATCTCATGTAAGCACTGACGATCGAAACAATTATAAGGAAATTTTGATTGCTACAAATGCACATAAGAAGCGATACAGTCCCAGTGAATTCATTTGCACTAGCAGCAATAATAAGTACAAGAACTTTATTTCAAAATTGTTCAACGTATCACGCAGACGATCATCCAAAGGTGGAGGTTCCCTAGCACAGTATATGGTAGCAAGAAAAAATGTAAAGACTGACTACGTCTACTGGGACGACCCTAACGAACTTGTTGATCTCTTCGTCTACTCCTAGCGTCACAGGCAGAAGGCAACCCGAGTCACAACAATGAAATTATATCAATCATTGAGGAACTGCGGAAAGCTGAAATCATATATTAGGAGGGTACTGAGAACGCTTTCATCAGTATTACGATGAGTATCGATGTGTTTGGACGTCACCTGGATCGAACCGCTGCAGGAAGCCGTGGGCCGCCTGGTGTTGGATTCAAGATTAATTCTGACGGCCATTACGATGTAGATGGCAAGAGAGTTTGTAACGTTAGTGAGGCCAAAGAACAATACGACGCAGTCAATTTGGGACTTGTACAGCGTGTAGTACAAAACGAGATACGTACTGTGTATCAAGTCACATCATCTATGCGAACAGAGATTGACAATAATAGTTTGATGATACGTTTACTGGAAGAATCAATCGACGAAAAACTTAAAAATCTGCAGATTGACACCCAAAAAGATTCATCAGTCCGTAACACTGAACTCATTGCCCAGTTGGACGATCGATTAAACGCGCTCGAGCATGGATAAGGAGAAATTGGCAGTAGTCACCGAACTGCATAACCCTGCTAGAAAGAATTATCCACGTCGTCGCGTGCAAACGCGTGGTATACACGAGACGTGGCAGACAGATTTGGTTGAAACGCTACCATATGCCCGTGAGAATAATGGCTACAAGTATTTACTTACCGTTATAGATATTTTCTCCAAATACGCTTGGGCGGTTCCTGTTAAAAGCAAGAGTGGACCAGATGTCACTTCAGCAATGCAATCTATACTTGTGCAGGATCGTGTGCCAAAAAACTTACACACCGATGAAGGCAAAGAATTTTATAACTCACATTTTGAAAAACTTATGCAACGATATGACATCAATCTGTACCTAACGCATAATAATGTAAAGGTATCAATCTGTGAAAGATTTAATCGCACGCTTAAGAATAAGATGTGGCCACAATTTAGCTTAAGAGGCAACTATAAGTGGATAGACATTTTTCCTACTCTCATCTCCAAGTACAACAATACTAAACATTGATCAATCGGTATGAAGCCAAAAGATGTCAATGTCGAGAATGAAGAGGAGCTGATGCAACGCTTGAAAAAACTGCGAAATATACCGAGGAGAAGACCAAAGTTCAAAGTTGGTGACAAAGTTCGAATCAGCAAGCACAAGCACGTTTTTGAGAAAGGATACACTCCCAACTGGACAACAGAGGTATTCACTGTGGATCGAGTTATGCTTGCGAATCCAGTGACGTACAGGCTCAAAGACTATCAAGAACAACACGTTGCTGGTGGATTTCATGAGCAAGAACTTCTCAAAGTTAAAAATCCAGACGTATACCTTATGGAAAAAGTAATCAAGAAACGTGGTGATAAAATATTTGTAAAGTGGCTAGGTTTTGACAGTTCACACAACAGCTGGATAGATAAATCAGATATGTAATCAACTTTGCGCAATTTTAAATCAACTATGTGCAATGTCGAACCAATGATGAATCAATGTTTAACCAACGAGGAATCAATGCTAAACCAACGATGAATCAATGTTGAACCAACGTTGAACCAATGATGAATCAACGGCGATTAAATGTTAAACGAAATGATGAGATTCATAATACTAAATCTACGTTTGTGCAATTCTTCATCACTATCGCTTAAAATATCATCGACATTTATTACGCTGATTCTATAATGCCCCCATGCGAGGGTGTCTGTACTGTTTGGGAGTAAGTATCGCTTATCGTCATGAGGACTCAGTGCAATCTTTTGCTGTTCAATGATTTCGACGTTGTGTAGTCTTGACCTGATCACATATTGCGTTCTAGATTGGATACACAAATTTCGCAAGCATTCGGTGTAATTATCGAAGGTGATACTTTTCTTCACAACGGCTGCTTTCACACCTTTGGCTTTTTTAACAAAGTCCTCACCATTAACATGGACACTATACATCTTACTGCGCAAACCAACAAATTCTGTAATTATTTTACCATTACATTCATCTTTTATCAAACCCAAAACTTTCTTGTTTTTTTGCGGCATTCCAAAAATATTGTCTTGAGGGTAATCTGATGTGTCGAACTGTTGAATATTCTTTTCCATATCTTCTTTTATGTCGGCATAAATGTCCTGACACTTCACTTCATATATTAAACTGTCTGTGTCAGTGTACAAGAGTTTACAGTTATTACGATATTTTTTACGCATGTAATCGTAGTGAAAATCATAGATTAGGATTTTAGATACATCCAGCACTGTCAGACCCACATAGATTGGCTCATTAAACAAAACTTCTGTCTTTCTTAACTCTATAGCCATGAGATTTTCACTGAAAATGGCTCGGCTGTGGAAGTTCGGTTTAGCTATGAGGGCTTCTGCTCCATACCTATCCTCCCATATCGCCACTAGTTTCACGTTTACATGCTTTCGTACGTTTTCCATTGTCTTACCGTAAACTGCATTATTCATCAATTTGTATAAGTTCTTTTCGAATTCATTTTTAGCTTGTGCTCTCTTTTCTGTATTAAAATCTATGTAACTCTTGAGCGATGTTGACTGATTGAATTTAAGTAATCTGTGAATTTTGAGTAATACAAGACCGTTTGCAAGAGCATGTTTGAGAGCTCGGTAATGGAGAACGTACTTATGTTTCAGTAGGAGGGTAGTTAGAAGCTTCTCCTGGTTGGAACCCGGTGGTTTCAAGTGTTCTGGTCAGAACGGTAAATCATTGTGCTCATCGTGAAGCTCGGGTGGATAGTATAAATCAACTTCTAGAATATAACCAATGGGTGAATCATTCGGAATATTGAAATCAAAATTTTCCAAATTTGTAACCCACTCGAAACCACCGTAAGGAAGCGGTTGTCCCATTGCCCAACCATAAAGGTTGTTTGCATCGAAATATACAATGTAGATGATCTCACCTCTTTCATTGAAAACTTTCATACACTTGTTGTTGGCAATGGTGTATCGGTTGGTCCATTGACTCACTCCACCCTTTTTACCCTTCTCAATCATCAATAGCATATCAACATCAGTGAGGAGTTCCAATCTTATCCTTGTATATTTGAGCATGGCGTCCCATGTGAAGCCAGGAGTCGTGTAGTAATGTGATGGATCGAGACCGTAAGCCATGAGACACTGTTCTCGGAAATTTTCGAAGACATCAGCCAACAGCAACACATCAGTTTTCATGTATAGTTTTACGTATTCGCCGAGAGTTTTGACAATGAATGCACACCATACCTGTTGTGCATGCTCATAGTTTTCGTCAGATATTGATGAGTCATTCAAGGTACCTTTCCTCGTTAGAAGTTCAACTTTCTCACTCTCCACTCCAGAAAACATTGCACTCACAATTTTATACTCAGTGAGATACGATGCTAACTTTTCCAAGGACGATGTCATGAATCTGAATGAGTCGATGAATCGGAATTTCATCTGTCTTCCCTTAATATATTTGGTAAAAGATATGTATTTTTCCTTATTTAATGCCAGAACTTTTAATTTTCCTTCAAATTGTGTAGCTATATCGCTGATGATGAAGTGAGCATCATACCCACTCAAGTTGTGGAACACAACAGGTATGATGTTGGAATCTTGGTAAGCTAGATTACAGTGTTCATATGCAGGACCTCGATATTTTCCTGTCAGGTGACAGTGATCGCGAACCTTCTTCATCTGTGGATGTAGAGCTTTTTGACAGATGTGACAAGTAGTGGCTTCAAAAAAAGTTTCTTGTTGCCTTGGTGTTAGTTTCTGCATCGGAACTGGAGATGCCCGTATTTTCTCACATTTATTTGCAATCAACTGTAACTCTAAAGCAAACCACTTTGCCGGTTCCACACCTTCAGGACATGAGTTGTAGAATGATAGTGAATCGTTGTAACTGCACTTGAACAAGTACCCGATATCAAAAACTTCATGTTTCTGGAATACTTTAGTGTTTGTTGTCTGTTTTTGTACGTCTCCACTTGGTATTAATAGGGACTCACAATCTGCATAGATAATAAATGGTACTTTTCCCCTATGCTTGAAATTTTTGAATTCAATGATATTTCTACCAGGTTTCGGTAGCATTATTTTACAATCATTCACTTTTTTACAATCTTCCCTATGAGCTACTAACTTCTCTATTTTTGAAATGTAGTGCAAGCGTCGTTCACAGATATGTTTTCTTCCATCATGTTTCGATAGCTGGCAGCTAACTGATCGAGAAAGATCTTTGACCCATACATAATGGAAGTTGAAAGACTGAGTTCTGCTATCCTGTTGATTGCTTTCTTCTTCTCCATCAGTGCTGTCTTCATTTACATATTCCTCTTCAACTCGGAGGAGATTTACATGAGTTTCCCTCACCTGCGAAGTGAGATGAAGAGGAACCACTATCAACTTTTGCTTCTTTTTAATCAAGCCATAAATATTCACTGAAATGCCATTAGGGCTTCAAATTTTGATACATCTTTCATTGCTACTGGGAAATTTATTTCAGAAAAGTTTAATTCATCCTTGTACTGCTTACAGCTGAACACGCGTTTAGCAATATCGTTTTTGTTAGGGGGATATATGGCTGATAATATAGCCCACTTGAAGCACTCATTGTCGTTCATATTTTGCACGTTAACACATGCTTTTTTTCTCTTGTTCCGTAAAGGAAGATCAATGTAAGAGCTGCCTTTCTTAGGGTTTCGTTTGTTGATATTCACTTCAGTTAAGATAGGGTATCTTGCGTTGTTGGTAAACCATATTTTCAAATCCGTGGTGACGTATATCTCTTCATTTTTTGATTTAAAGTTCTCTACATCAGGATCCTCCTTACCAATCTTTAGATAATATGCATTTAGCACATTGTTGATTTCAAAAGCTCTATGTTCACGCAAGGATCGGCCTACATGTATAAAAAATAGAACTTGGGCGTCATCAAGAAAGGCAAGAACATCCTTGTGAACCAGGTTCACAACAATGCATGTTTTCACTCGACTATCGAACGCTTCGTCGACGTCAATCCACTGCACTCGATCGTTAATGTCATTGCGTTTCTTCTGAAGTCCGCTACCCTTTTTAGCGAGAAACTCGAATCGAGCTTTAAAACATTTCAAGTGTTCAATAATATTTAGGCACTTCCTTTTGTGACTTATTGACAGTCGTGGTATACATGACAATTCCTTCCGCACTGCTTTCAAACATAGTATACACTCATTGCGCCATCGATTGACTTTGTTTAGTTGTACGTTCTCCGATGATGATGATGAAAGCAGGGTCAGTACATCCTCGAAAGCAGGAATAAGTTTCACACACTCATTGAGGATCATTTTCTACTAAATGTAGACTGTCTACACTAATAATCTTTTAACTTCACAAGTTATTCTTTCTGTTTTGATAATTTTATATTTACTATCCACTTTAATTGCACTGCCTCGCACGATAGAATGCCGGCACTCTGATTTGATGCCTTCTTTTATAGTCCGCCATCCCGAACTCCACCAATACCTCTAGAAGGTTCTAGAACTTGAGGATTATCGTAGCCCTATGTGTCATTTGAATTCACCATGTGCGACATTGAATTTTACTTTAATTTAACTGACTTGATGGTGGCGCCATCAATTGCTCGTAACAACTTATTAGCTGTTGTCATCTTAGCACGGATATGAACCATCATCTTCTGTCGGGAAATATAAGGCGCCTCTGAATATGTGCCGGAGACCCCACGACGAGACGCCGCGGCATGTATCTGAACTTCGGGGTCACACTCTCGCGGTAAAACAGATATAACATTTATCGACTGTATGTTCAAAAACGTTGCCGGTAACAACTTATCGACTAGTGGCATATTAACACAGAACGATTATCGTTTATCGGTAAATTACCGGTCATTGTTTTACCGACTTTTAGCTTGGAACAGAACCCTGCCGCCGAACTGTCCGCGCCATCTGCATAAAAGTTGCTTATGGGTTCGGTCGGTAAAGCAGGGACCATGCTTATTGACTGAATCAAGAGTCTGCGCGAGTTACTGACTTTCGGTTACTGACCAGTGGCGCCATCAGTCGGTGGCAGCTGGAACTACGTAGTTGTGCCGCAGAACTGTCATAGCTATACTACTTATATTTTTTCAGATAAAATCCCACTCCTTCTTTATATGGTTTCAAATAAAGACCTTTCCCCACAGTAATGGCTTCCATTGCTTCATTATGACGATTTCATTCTTCGAGCTGTCGTCGTTCCGCAGCATTTTAATCATTGATAGCTTTAGCTATTCCCGCAGCTCCACCAGCTAGTGCTGTAGTAGCACTTAGACCAGCAAAGATGGGTGTAACAAATGGTGGAAAACCAACCAATTTCTTTGGAAATGTTGAAATGCGTGGTTTCTTTATATTTCTTTTTCCACCAGAATTTTGTACAGCTGCACGCATGCCTCTGAGAGCAGATGTGATAACAGTTTGTCCATCATTACTTGGTATCATTGATTTTTCAGCTGATGTAATGATTTTTTTGAGTGTAGTATCAGACCTTTCATTTTTAAGGCTCATTCCAAATTTTGATTTAATTTTCATTGCGTTAGTTATCCCCCAAGCAGCTGCCTTTTCACCTATATCTGACTCTCTAGATGATACACGTTTCCAAGCTTTTTCAGCTAATACTCTATCAGCAACGTTTCTTGCCTCAAGGTTTTCGTGCATATCGTGCTTCTTACAAGCAGCGTCAAGAGGATTGATTCCAGGATCACCTCGCGCAAGTTGTTTTGTTAATTGCGTGCCTGGTCCACAATACTGGTATCCAGGAAGATGTAACTCTACTGGAAGTCTGTTGATGGTGTTACTCAACAGTCTGCTGCCACGTCTTGCCTCTTTTGAGTTTCGCTTACGACTGATTCAGTCATAGTCAAGATGCAGTTTGAAACCAATCTATAAAACTACCCATTGATAACTTCGATTCTCTTGTTCAAAATGAGAAAAAAGAAAAATGGCATGGACATTTATTACCAAACAGTGTACGAGCAATATTTTGTGGTCCTCCTAACTGTAGAAAGACAAATGCTTTGTTGGTTCTATTAATACACCCAGATGGATTGAGATTTAAAAATGTTTATGTTTACTCTAAATCTTTAAATCAACCAAAACCGAAGTTGTAAGAAGAAGTTCTTCACTCAATGGTTGACGTTGAGTACTATCCTTTCAGTGAGCATGATGATGTTGTAATACAAAGTGAAGCTAATTCAAACTCAGTGTTTGTATTTGATGATGTAGCTTGTGAGAAGCAACATAATCTAAAAGCATTTTTTTCAATGGAGAGACACAAGGATGTTGACTGTTTCTATCTGAGCCAGACAAATGCAAGACTAAATGCACTAAAAAATGAACGTTGAGAAGCAGCAGTTGGCGAAGGAGATGTATGAGCCAGACAGAAGAAATTACCAACGTCAGCTTTTTGATATCCGTAGCATTGATGAGAAACGACAAGCTGATCTTGTTGAATCTCAGCCATACAAGAGAGAAAACAAAGGATACAAGTAAATTTTAACTGTGATTGACATATTTTCAAAACTTTCTTGGGCGTTTCCAGTTAAATCCAAGAAGGGTGATTGTAGTAATTTGAAAGCATACAATTCAGCTCGCAGGGTAATTATGAGTGGACAGCTATTGTGAAAGATTTAATTTTGTCTTACAACGATACCAAACACCAGACTATTAGAATGAAACCAAAAGATATTAGTAAGCAAAATGAGAAAAAATTGTTGCTTGATGTATACAACAATTTTAATGTGAAACAAGCAGTTAAAGAAGCTACATTCAAAGTTGAAGATAAAGTATTATACGTATTAGTAAATTTAAGCATGTTTTTGTGGAAGGCTACACACCGAATTGGACAACTGAAATATTTACCATAAGTCATATTAAGAATACTGAACCAGTGACGTATGTGCTTAAAGATTATAAAGATAAAGCTGTTGCAGGTAGATTTTATGAACAAGAACTTGGCAGAGCTAGAAATCCAGTCATTTATCTTGTGGAAAAAGTACTGAAAACACGTGGAGATACGCTGTTTGTAAAATGACTAGCTTTTAACGACTCTCACAGTAGTAGGATAGAAAAGTCTAGTGTACAAATATCTTTTGGGTCATTGTACGTCAGGAATATCAGGATCTGCAAGTGGTTTTTCGATTTTAGATAAACTTCGTGAAATTATAGTGTTATATAAGAGACATTTGGGGTCCAGAGGATTTTTGAAAATTTTCAAAATTACGGGAGTTACGCCTTGTTGAATTTCGGAATCACATTTTTTTGAAATATCTATATTCCTGCAACCATTGAACGAATTTGGATAAAAATGGTAGGTTTTGTAAATAAAAGTATACGCTTTAAATTGACAATTCCAAAAAAAATTTGGTTTTCAATGAAATTTTAATACGTTTCGTGAACGGTACGGACGTGCGTAGCGTTGCTCCGTGTATTTCGTAGTTTTCTGGTTGTTAATTCGCGAATCATAGTTGAAAAAGTTGACAATATTATAGATTTAGTGGCCCGTAACACCCCTAGCGAGTGTGAAGGGTGTCGAATGCACCAGAATTGCAAAAAAAACTGATAGTGCAAAAAGTGGTAACAGAGTGGATTATGGCAGATGTGAAGTGATATCAGCGAAAAAGTGCCATTAACTGGATTAAAGTGACCTTAAAGTGTAATGTGAAAGGGAAACGCATGCTTTATGCTCTCCTGGCGAATCTAAGCTGCATTCAGCGTTAAAAACGGTTGAAAACAGTTAATAACTGTATATTTCTGATATACGTATGTCAACGCGTGATTTTCGCTCTCCAGTGTGATGGCGAATTTCTTGTGAATGTTGTTGTGATTGAGGTCGGGCTTTTTGTCTCTGGACACATATTTCGATAGTCAAATTGGACGCGAAATCGACTGTTAATTAAAAAGAAAAGTATTTGTGCCGCGCTAATTCAAAAAACTTGTGCTGTCTAATTCAAAAATGCCTAAGGATAACACAGATCGTTCCAAGCTGACCGTCGATAAGGCAGATCGCTCTAAACTGTCGGCTGATATGGCAGATCGCCCCTGTCCACACTGTAGTCACCCTCCGAGAACTGGAGGTATTAAATGTACCGGCTGTGGTACTCTTTTCCACGATGGATGTGCCGCCAGATACAAAATTTCTTCGGAAGGAATAATTGCAAAATGTTGCTCAGCATCTGCCAGACCCAGTTCTCCTAATACTGCTCTTCCAAAGGAATCACTCGAAGCACTTATGTCTAAACTATTGGAAAAAAATCTTTTGGCTATAAAAGAAGAACTAGCTAAAAATAAAGAAGATTTCAATACCACAATGCAGAATCTTTCCAGTAAATTGGACACAATCTCTGCTCGTCAGAAAGCCACAGATGAGTCTGTGGATCTTATCAAGACTCGAATTGATGCTGTGGAAGCAACGTTATCAGACATTGAAAATGTTAGCTCATCCGCCGAAACAAACTATGTAGTATCCGAAGTCCTGGATCGTCAGCTCAGAGCGAAGAACGTAATTTTTTATGGAGTTCCTGAATCCAATGCAACCACAGCCGAGTTGAGAATTGCTGATGACAGGTCCAAACTAACTGACATTTTTGTCGCAGCTGAAATATCACTGGACGGTTTGAAAATGTACAGGGTGGGCAAAAAAACTCACGAGAAACCTCGGCCAGTCAAAGTCGTATTCTTCGATGCCGGCTCAGCCTTAAAGCTCCTGCGTAAGAAATCCAAATATGATGGCCCGTATGGATTCCATGCTGACCAGACTGTGGTGCAGAGAGAACAATTCAAAAAGCTGAAATTAAAACTACAAGAGCTCCGTCATAAAGGACAAGCTGATAGCACCATCCGTTTTTTCAATGGCGTTCCAAAAATTATTAGTGTCCAACCTACTAATAGTCCGTCAAATTCAAAAAAGTAATGAAATTCACGCCTAGGTCTTCTTCTACGTCTACTTCTACGTCTACCAGTATATCCGTTTACTACCAAAATGTGAGAGGACTAAGAACGAAACTGCGCGAACTAGGAAACGCCATCTCAGTTTCATCTATTCGGTGGGATGTCATCGTATTTACGGAAACTTGGCTGCATCCTGGCATAAGTGATGCCGAACTCGGCCTTAATAATTATCACGTATTTCGGGCAGATAGATCTTCGAATACCAGCGCTCTTGAAAGGAGCGGGGTGTATTAATAGCCGTGAGTAATGAACTGCGTTGCAATCTTATACCTACCTCAGAAAATAGTGTTGAACAGATTTTTGTTAAAGTTCAAGTTCTTTATACCGATTATATAGTTAGCTCTACTTATATTCCCCCCGCTCCATCACATGAAGTTCACCTTAAACACTGTACCGAAATCAGCAATATCGCTATTAGATGCCCCCATGCTAAACACTTACTTTTAGGTGACTATAATTTACCTGGGATATCATGGTCAAACGACGAACTAAAGTCGGGTCCAAAAGTCGAGGCCCCTCACTTTTTTTGATTCAAACTCGCACAAAAAAAATCTCTGAAATTTCTAATAAAAAGCATCTGAAAGCTCAAAGTCTTCCGAACGCACTGATATGTTCACTTTTGTCCTAAAAAATTTGTTTCAATAGTTAGAATGCAAAACGTCTCAAAAAACAGGGTTTTTCGGCCTCCTTTTTCAAGGGTCCACTTTGACCTGTTCCCAGAAGGAGGGCGACGTTAGGAAAAATCTGAGAAAATTCACAGATATTCTTTGACAATTCCTGAATGCAATGCATTTTTCGAAATGCTGAGATATGCAATAGTTTTGTTTAAACGGTGATTTATTTACAAACATTTTATCTTGAAAACGAATGAAGATAGGAAGCCCTTCAATGGCTCAAAATGTGCAGTTTTTTCATGCAACTGCACAACAATAATTAAATTCATGATAAAACAATTCTCACGCAAGAGTGACCATTTTGAATATTTCTGACTTTAATCAGTGTGGGCGCGTGGCCAGCACAGCGGGAGAAGTGGCAGCAAAAAAAGTACCCTTTCTATGACAATAGTAATTCCAGAAGCAGGTCAAATGTCCAAAACAGATGTGGTTTAACGAAGCAGGGTCGTCTCAACGTCTTCAAGATGCATTTACAGAGCAGTCCTCAGAAAATCGAAATCCAATTGCGAATATTTACCCGATTAAGAAGATTTTCAGAAAAAAAAAAAATTTAATAAATTATGTCTAAAACTCCTACAATTCATGATATTTTTTAACTGACTCCTATCTTTTTGTGAAATACACAGTATTTTTTAATGTTTCAGAAATCTCCATAAATATTTATGGAAGCGTAATGTTTCAAAATAAAAAATTATTTAAAAATTTCCCAAGAATCTTGACACAATTTTTATATTGTTATGAAACCTTCAAAAATACTCAAGAAACTTGCAAATTTTATTTTCAATGCGACTTATTTCGAAAATATTTTCAGAACTTTTACATATCTTTTAGAATTATTAGAATTGTTTCTAATTTGTTTTAAATCCTGCAAAATAAAAAAAGTTACTTTAAATTTTTTACAAACTTTTTCCAGAAATTGGAAAATATTTTCGAATGTTTCATTTTTTTCAATTTCATCTTTTGAAACGAATTACTTAAAATAAAAAATCATTTCAATTTACGTAGAGATTTTAGATTTGTTCATTCTCCTCAACCCTATCAAATATGAATTTCTTCCGAAAAAAATTTGAAGTCACTTTTTTTTATTTTGCAGGGCTTAAGAAAAATTAAGAAACAATTAGAATAATTCTAAAAGATATGTAGAAGTCCTGAAAAAATTCAAGAATTATTTACAGTATGGAAATATTTAAAAAATTCTCAACAAATTATACATTTTTTCAGATTTCAAAATAAAATTTGAAAGCTTCTCCAAAATACATTTAGGTTTGAAGAGAATAAGAAAATTTCCTGCAGTATTTGAAGGCATTTATTTTCAAATTGCAGACAAATTGCACATTTTGTCATTATTTTATGAAAAGGCTTAGTTGATTACGCAAGAAAATCATGAAAAAATGATCGAAATGTGTATTTGTTTACAAAAAATGCTTAAATAGTTGTTAAAAGTCGACTGTTTTTGACTGATTGTAATTGCACATTATTATCTGTCGTGCGTCATACAAAATCTATGGATTTTAAGTAGCTAATCATTGCAAATGACGAAAAAATGAGTTTCGTTTTCATTAGTTTCTTTATAGCATTATTAACAATTTTTTGGTTAATGTAACCGACGAAAAATAATTTTTAGTTAGTTATTACATCGATTTATGTCAGGTTTTAATAAATTTGAAAGTCTTTAAATAAATGGTACGTGCCGGGCAGTTTTGTCCAAAAATGTGCTCTTCCCTCACTGTGCGACACTGAGACAGCAGCGCCGTGGCAACGCACGGTCCCACTAAAATGCCATTATCTCGTGTTTCAGAAGAGTCAACATCAATTTTTTCTTTCAAATTGAAGGTGAAATTATAAGGAATTGAATCGTCTTAACAAGAAAAGAGAAATTTTTTCCCTTCTTGACGAAAAACTAAATTCAAACTTTTTTTGGTCATTTTTTTGGTCAAAATTGAGAACCAAAATTTTTTTTGATTTTTAGTTTAAAGCGTATACTTTTATCTACAAAACCTACAATTTTCATGCAAATTCATTCAATGGTTGCAGAAATATAGATATTTCAAAAAAAAGTGATTCCGAAATTCAACATGGCGTATCTCCCGTAATTTTGAAATTTTTCAAAAATCCTTTGGACCACAAATGTCTCTTATATAACACTATAATTTCACGAAGTTTACCTAAAATCGAACAACCACTTGCAGATCCTGATATTCCTGACGTATACTGACCCTTTTGTATTAATAAAAAGTTTTTCTGAATAAAGTTGGCACTTACACATCTATCTACTCTTAATCTAGTTAATTAAAAAAAAGGCTAATTTTATTTTAAATTATATATTTTTATTCAGATTTTCTTACTGACAAAATACATGAAATTTTCAATGTATAAAGGTACCATTCACACATCTGAGTTCTGCTAATTTTTTAATCACTTCTTCACACACATTCTGATTGTGGAAAGTAATCATTTCAAGAAAGAAACTTTTAAATCTCATGAGATTAGTAAATACCAGTTTTTTTATTGCCTTATTCTTCAAACTATCATCATTTTCTTGTATATAAAATTTGACACTTTTCACACAAGGTGGTTTCACATTACCCCAAACACCTTCAGCAATAGTTTTAATGATAACATCCTTTGTACATTAGAATGGCATAACACTCTGTTCTAGAAGATAGCGGTTGAAACAAGGAATGACTTTCTGGAGAACAGCAAACGTTGTTTCTTGTAGTGTAAACGGGTAATATTTTCTGGTTTCAACTTCAGTTTCTTGAATTTGCTCCAAAGCCACTATGTAATCTCCATAAGATGTAGTCATGTGTATACGGAAATTTCCACAGTCGATGCATTGTTGCTTCTCTTGAGCATCAACGTACAATGAAATGACGTTGAAATAACTTTTGAACAGTTTCCACTCGTCAAGATTTAAGGTTATAGTTGCATGAGGATGACTAGCTAACAGTTTCACGATGCTAACCTTCCACCTTTTTTAAATTCAGCACCCACGATAACTTGCTTTGTGAATGATGAATTCAGATTGTATGTAGTTGAATGTTATATTTTATTTCCAGGAGTATAAGACATGATGATGTTGATGACGTATTTTTTGTTAATTTCTAGATCTATCAGCCTAATTGATGGAAGTAAGTCTTCATTGAGGGCGGTTTTGTTAATTTGGAGAAATCCATATTTTTTCACTGCTTCTTCAAGATCTTCAAGATTTCAAGTTTTTAATTTTGTCGTAAGTTTTCGAATATCTGATTGTAGATGAATCAGTTCTTTGAGTTCTTGAATATTTTTCAGAAATTTTTTGTAATATTTTCCCTCTCCTCTCATTTTTAGAAAATTGACATGATTTCTAAGAATGATGCAATTATATGACAACGTTTCAGAATGTAATGTAATGTTTCATTAAAATCATGAATAATCTTGAAATGTAGACACAAAATTCCTAATTAAAATGATAAATAACCTTGAAGTTGTTTACAGAAACCTGAGATTGGAAGTTCAAAGACAGGCCTCCATACTTATGACGTAGTTCTAAAACGTTTAAACCATTCGTTTGTCGGCAACATCAAAAGAAATACTGCCAAGGGATTTGTTATTAAGAAAAATATCAAAGAGATGACGTCATATGAGTGACATATTGTACTTCTGGAATGTATTTCTTGAAGACTGAGCAACGTTACACTTTCGTTTGTTGCCCAATTCTATGAAAAATATATAACGTTAACAATTCGTTTGTCGGCACATGTCAAAGGGTGAACCGCTAAGGAATTTGTTATTGAAAAATTAAACTCGCTTCTTAGAAAAATGATTTTTGAATTTGGAAAACAAAATTCCTTTGCAATTGTCACATCCTCTGAAATGTAAGAGCGAATATTACGTCATCATTGACTTATCAATTCAGATACTACCCATCTCATTCTCGAAACTTCTAAATTTAACTTGAACCACGTTTTTTTTAGCATGAAACAGAACCATGCCGGTAACATGTCGGTAACAGGAATCTTGAGTTAGAACTCTCCCTACCAATCTACTACCTTTGCCAAGGTATGTATACGAATCATTCGATAGAGTGAATTCCACAGAAAATGCTGAATAACAATTTACCTGGGAATTCTTCTGTTCAATTATGTGGAAAGTTTTCAATATTCCGTATTACAATACATAAATTCCGTACTACAATCTTCATTAATACAATAAACAATACAATAGACAATAAAATAGACAATAAAAAATATAATATATATAATAATATAACAATATAAATATATATATATATAAATAATAAAAATATATATATATATAAATATATAATAATATAATATAACAATAAAAATACAATAGACAATAAAAAATTCCGTATTGCAATTTTTCCAGATAGTCTCTTTTTAGTGGGGGGGGGGGCGGAGCGTAGAAATAATAATTACTATACAGTTCTTCAATCTTCATACAGATGAAACATTAATTAACTATTTACCACATAAACGTTAACATGCGAAGTAATGACTCTCTACAAAAATGTAAAAAAAATTCATTTACTCCAGTTAAAACAATAGTGAGATTTGACATAAATTAAAATAAATATCTAATTATGCTGCTAATCAGCAATATATTAAGTCTATTTCAAAAAATTTCTTCTCATACGTTAATTTTATCATGATCATAAGCAACTTATAAGCTGACCACATACTTTTAGGTCCATCCTAATGAACAATTATTAATAATTCTCAGCGAGATAAACAGCCCAAGTGCAAATTGCCAGACCTGAGCACACGGCCCAGGCTTGGTCCAATTTCGGCAGCCAAACATCGGCTAATGTTATTGCGGCAATATCGGCATTTTAATCCGCCCAGTGTTGTGCCCGCGCTGGCTGCCTATATTGGCTTTTTAAATTTGTCGATCTACCGCCGATGCTTGGCGCAGTGATGGCACATCACTCGACCAAGTGTCACTTTTATCACGGCAAAGCATGTTTTATGAGGAAACGCCAGAGATCGGCCCAGACGAGGCTCATTTCTGTTCCAAACTTCGTCTTTAATCTGGATCAATATGTTTTAACAGGAAGAGCCAGAGTATGGCCCAGCAAAGGCGCATCACTGGGCCCACTATTACTTTTAGTACGTGAACCATATTTTAAGAAGAAGAGCTAGACTTCGGTCCAGACTCGGTGCACTGCTGTTCCAAACTTCGTCCTTACTTTGGCTAAACATGTTTTACTAGGAAAAGCCAGAGTCTGGCCCAGCAAAAGCGTATCACTGGGCCCAGTATTACTTTTAGTATGTAAACCATATTTTAAGAAGAAGAGCTAGACTCCGGTCCACACTCGGTGCACTGCTGTTCCAAACTTCGTCCTTACTTTGGCTGAACATGTTTGAATAGGAAAAGCCAGAGTCTAACCCAGCAAAGGCGCATCACTGGGCCCAGTATTAGTTTTAGTACGTAAACCATATTTTAAGAAGAAGAGCTAGACTTCGGCTCACGCTCGGTGCACTGCTGTTCCAAACTTCGTCCTTACTTTGGCTAAACATGTTTTAATAGGAAAAGCCTGAGTCTGGCCCAGAAAAGGCGTATCACTGGGCCCAGTATTACTTTTAGTATGTAAACCATATTTTGAGAAGAAGAGCTAGACTTCGGCCCATACTCGGTGCACTGCTGTTCCAAACTTCGTCTTTACTTTGGCTAAACATGTTTTAATAGGAAAAGCCAGAGTCTGGCCCAGCAAAGGCGTATCACTAGGCCCAGTGTTACTTTCAGTATGTAAACCATATTTCAAGAAGAAGAGCTAGACTTCCCCCCAGACTCAATGCACTGCTGCTCCAAACTTCGTCCTTACTTTGGCTGAACATGCTTTAATAGGAAAAGTCAGAGTCTGGCCCAGCAAAGGCGCATCACTGGGGCCAGTATTACTCTTAGTATGTGAACAATATTTTAAGAAGAAGAGCTAGAATTCGGCCCAGACTCGGTGCACTGCTGTTCCAAACTTCGCTTTACTTTGGCTAAACATGTTTTAATAGCAAAAGCCAGAGTCTGGCCCAGCAAAGGCGCATCACTGGGCCCAGTATTACTTTCAGTACGTG
This sequence comes from Andricus quercusramuli, assembly GCA_932178445.1. Lineage (NCBI taxonomy): Eukaryota > Metazoa > Arthropoda > Insecta > Hymenoptera > Cynipidae > Andricus > Andricus quercusramuli. The sequence goes on along the minus strand of CAKNXH010064677.1, from coordinate 11,201 downwards.
AACCATATTTTAAGAAGAAGAGCTAGACTTTGGCCCAGACTTGGTGCACTGCTGTTCCAAACTTCGTCTTTACTCTGGCTCAATATGTTTTAACAGGAAGAGCCAGAGTATGGCCCAGCAAAGGCGTATCACTGGGCCCAGTATTACTTTTAGTATGTTAACCATATCTTAAGAAGAATAGCTAGACTTCGGTCCACACTCAGTGCACTGCTGTTCCAAACTTCATCCTTACTTTGCCTAAACATGTTTTAATAGGAAAAGCCTGAGTCTGGCCCAGCAAAGGCGCATAACTGGGCCCAGTATTACTTTTAGTATGTAAACCATATTTTAAGGAGAAGAGCTAGACTTCGGTCCAGACTCGGTGCACTGCTGTTCCAAACTTCGTCTTCACTTTGGCTGAACATATTTTAATAGGAAAAGCCAGAGTCTGGCCCAGCAAAGGCGTATCACTAGGCCCAGTGTTACTTTCAGTATGTAAGCCATATTTTAAGAAGAAGAGCTAGACTTCCGCCCAGACTCGGTGCACTGCTGTTCCAAACTTCGTCCTTACTTTGGCTAAACATGTTTTAATAGAAAAAGCCAGAGTCTGGCCCAACAAAGGCGCACAACTGGGCCCAGTATTACTCTAAGTATGTGAACCATATTTTAAGAAGAAGAGCTAGAATTCGGCCCAGACTCGGTGCACTACTGTTCCAAACTTCGTCTTTACTTTGGCTAAACATGTTTTAATAGCAAAAGCCAAAGTCTCGCCCAGCACAGACGCATCACTGGGCCCAGTATTACTTTCAGTACGTGAACCATATTTTAAGAAGAAGAGCTAGACTTCGGCCCAGACTCGGTGCACTGCTGTACGAGACTCCGTCTTTACTTTGGCTAAACATGTTTTAATAGGAAAAGCCAGAGTCTGGCCCAGCAAAGGCGCCATATCTCAAGAAGAATGGCTAGACTTCGGCCCACACTCAGTGAACATATCTTGATAACTTGCAGCCTAAACATTTTGCGTAGCATTTGCGGGTTTTTTAAACATAGAAATTCACTTGAAAAAAAAATCCACAAGACCCACGAATCGAAATTGGCAATAGAGTGAATTTGAAAAATTTTTATTTTGGTATTTGATGAACTTACTTTTATATCTTGTAGTTTGAACATTTTGCTGAGAATGTGACAGCGAATTTTAACAATTTAGAATTCGTTATTTGATGAACTTATCTTTATAACATGTAGCTTCAACATTTTGTGGAGCATTTGTGGTTTTCTTAAACATAGAAATCCCCTAGAAAAAAATCCACAAGACCCAGGAATCTAAATTGGAAATAGTGCAAATTTAAAAAATTGTTATTTTGGTATTTGACAAAACTATCTGCAAAGCTTGTAGTTTACACATTTTCCTAAGCATGTGTGGGTATTTTAAACATAGAAATACACTAGAAAAAAATCCACAAGACCCAGGCATCGAAATTAACAATAGAGCAAATTTTAAAACTTTTGATTTTGTTATTTGATGAAGATATATTCATAACTTGTAGTTTAAACATTTTGCGGCGCATTTGTGGGTTTCTTAAACAGAGACATTCACTAGAAAAAAAATCCACAAGACCCAGGAAGTTGAATTGGCATTAGAGCGAATTAAAAAAAATTTTATTTTGGCAATTGATGAACTTATCTTTAAAACTTGTAGTTTGAACATTTTCCTGAGCATGTGCTGGTTTTTTAAACTTAGAAATACACTAGAAAAAAATCCCCAAGACCCGTGCTTCGAAATTGACAATAGAGCAAATTTAAACTTTTGATTTTGGTATTTGATGAACATATCTTGATAACTTGCAGCCTAAACATTTTGCGTAGCATTTGCGGGTTTTTTAAACATAGAAATTCACTTGAAAAAAAAATCCACAAGACCCACGAATCGAAATTGGCAATAGAGTGAATTTGAAAAATTTTTATTTTGGTATTTGATGAACTTACTTTTATATCTTGTAGTTTGAACATTTTGCTGAGAATGTGACAGCGAATTTTAACAATTTAGAATTCGTTATTTGATGAACTTATCTTTATAACACGTAGCTTCAACATTTTGTGGAGCATTTGTGGTTTTTTTAAACATAGAAATCCCCTAGAAAAAAATCCACAAGACCCAGGAATCTTAATTGGAAATAGAGCAAATTTAAAAAATTGTTATTTTGGTATTTGATAAAACTATCTGCAAAGCTTGTAGTTTACACATTTTCCCAAGCATGTGTGGGTTTTTTAAACATAGAAATACACTAGAAAAAAATCCACGAGACCTAGTAATCGAAATTAACAATAGAGCAAATTTTAACACTTTTGATTTTGGTATTTGATGAACATGTCTTCATAACTTGTAGTCTAAACATTTTCTTGAGCATGTGTGAGTTTTTTAAACATAGAAATACTCTAGAAAAAAAATCCTAAAGACCCAGGAATCGAAACTGGCAATGGAGCGACTTAAAAAATTTTTTATTTTGGTATTTGATGATCTTATCTTTGTAACTTGTAATTTAAACATTTTCCTGAGCATGCATGGGTTTTTTGAATATAGAAACACACTAGAAAAAAAAACACAAGACCCAGGTATCGAAACTGGCAATAGAGCGAAAGTAAAAAAATTGTATTTTGGTATTTGATGTACCTATCTTCAAAAATTGTACTTTAAACATTTTCCTGAGCATTTGTTGTTTCTTCAAACATAGAAACACACTAGAAAGAAAAATTGAGAAGAACCAGGAATCGAAATTGGCAATAGAACGAATTTAAACATTTTTATTTTGGCTTTTGACAAACTTATCTTTATAAATTGCAGTTTAAACATTTTGCTAAGCATGTGCGGATTTTTGAAACATAGAAATACACTAGAAAAAAAAATCCACGAGACCTAGTAATCGAAGTTGGCAATAGAGCGAATTTTAAAACTTTTGATTATGGTATTAGATGAACTTATCGTTATAACTTGTAGCTTAAACATTTTGCGCAACATTTGTGGGCTTTGCAAACATGGCAACTCACTGGAAAAAAAATCCACACAACCCAGGAATCGAAATTGGCTATAGAGCGAGGGTAAAAAATGTTTATTTCGGTATTTGATGAACTTATCTTTAAAGCTTGTAGTTTCAACATTTTGCTGAGCATGTGTGTGTGTGTTGTTTGAACATAGCAATACACAAAAAAAATAATCATCAAGACCCAGGGTTCGAAATTAGCAATAGAGCGAAAGTAAAAAAATGTTATTTTGGTAGTTGATGAACCTATCTCTAAAACTTGTATTTTAAACATTTTGCGGAGCATTTTTGCGTTTTTTAAACCTAGAAATTCACTAGAAAAAAATCCACTAGACACAGGCATCTAAATTGACAATAAAGCAAATTTTAAAACTTTTGCTTTTGGCATTTGATGAACACATCTTTATAAATTATTGTTCAAACATTTTGTGAAGCATGTGCGGATTTTTTAAACATAGAAATACATTTTTAAAAAAATCCCCAAGACCCAGGAATCGAAATTGCCAACACAGCGTATTTTAAAACTTTTGATTTCGGTATTTGATGAACATATATTCATAACTTGTAGTGAGAACATTTTTCTGAGGAACATTAGGTAGGTGTCCCCTCCGATTTTCTTCGGTCTCACATATGTTGTAGTACTCGTAAAAGTAAGCGACACGTATTTTTTCTTAACTGCTAAAAATGGTTTTGAGGGGGTAAAAACAACCCCCGAAAAGTGTGGTACCGAATACCCATTTAATTGTTTCACATATAGCAGCGGTATCTTCCACAATGAAACCAACTGGAAAAATTTCCTCCCAATGAAAGTTGAAAAATGTGATATTCTCAAATTTGTCGATAATTTTTTAGGTATTACATTCCTGTTAAATAAAGGAATTTTCGCGTACGAATCCGAGCAAAAAAATTCCTTCACATAGAGAGTTGAAAAATTTGAATTTCTCAATTCAGTCAAAAATTTACAGGGGGGTAAACCACCCTAAGGGAATTTACGAGTATACTATAAAATTACCAAATGGGTGTAAATTCAAGCTGAAAAATCTGGGAAAAAGATATGTTGCACGCGATAATATAATAAAGCTTACGTATTTATGCATTTTGACGAGGAATAAATTTATAAGGGGTAACTACCCTTAAGTGCATTTTATTATATTTCTGCTAAATAAAGGAAGTTTCGGGTACAAAACCGAGCAAAAACATTTATTCACACAGAAGGTTGAAAAATATAAATTTCTCAATTTAGTCAGAATTCGACATGGGGGTGAACTATCCCAAAGGAATTCACGAGTATAGAATAAAATTACCAAACGGCTGTGAATTGAAGCTGAAAATCTGGCAAAAATATATGTTGCATGTGATAACAAAATAAAATTTAGCAGACTAAGAATCATCATTTGACTTGTTTATCCATTGTACGTGGTACAGTAGTGATGCTCTTGGAAGAAATGTTTAAAACACAAAGATTTTTTGCATCACGAACATGTAACAGCGGCTACATTTTCACATCCTTTAATTTCATATAATGTGTTGGAAAATTTTTTGGAGGAAATGTCTATCGGATTCTCAAATTCTCCTGGTTTTTCTGCAACGTAACCACTTTTAAACCAGGAGTACTTAGAAAGACTGTGATACCTTGGTGAATATAATTGATTATGTACCAAAGACTGTAACTTTATAATATTATTTCGTAGGTGCAGATTTAAATCATAGTCTAACAGTATAACTGAATCTGAAAAATGTCGCACATAATTTTTCCATATCCGAAATCCGTAGACGTCAAGGGACTGAACTTTTCCAGTAGTGCCTTTTGGTATAATCATAGGAATTATATTCTTTCCAGCAGGTGCTGCTTGTTATACAACTTCTGGGCAATGTCTAGTCCAAGAGTCTATGAGCAGCACGCTTGTCAACCCTACATTCGGGGAAAAAACATTTTCCAACCATCTCTGAAAATGTTCTGTAAGCAAAATAATTTGTCAAATTTAATGACGCTGATAACTTTACTGTATGACTAAAAATTATTAGAAATACGCAAATTTACCAGACGTAAGTTTTCCAGATTTGGATGCAGCTACAAAGACATTCATAGGCTGAAAAATGGTTTCTTGCACAATGGGTCCAAATTTTCCACTTGGCTCTTTTAACACAAGATGAAGTGGAGACGGAAGAAATCGTGGGTTGAACAGTGTGGCTGTCAGTTGTAGAAGAAACAGATTGGACAACATATTCGACTTGTCGTGTACCTTCAATTGCCAATGTTCTCCCAGAATGCATTTCTAACTGGAATCCACTTTGATCCGAGTTATAAACATTCTCTCTCCCATATTGAGGGATGTACGACTTCACTTCATTCACAAAATTCTCCGCATCTACTTTTAACTTTTCCTTATCTTCCAGTGTTTTTCTGGTGATAAATTTCTTGACTTTTCTGAAAGTTATTCGATGAGTTCTTTTAAACCTCCACACCCACCAGTCAGATGCTTTAAATCGCGTATCATCAAAATCAAGCATTTTTTTAGCATGTAGACCCCACATCCGTAAGTCTGCATCGTTAACTATCATACCAGCATCAATTGAACTTTTAAAATTGTTCAATGTGTACTCCGCAATGCGGTGCAACTTTTCCATATATGTACCTCCTTTATTTACTTGTCCTGCCCATCGTCTCAATTGACGTACTGATGTTACTTTCCTGAACCGATTTTGAACAGAACTCAACTCACGATTACTTTTTCTTGTTCCGCTTCTCCAAAACTCCACTGCTCTTTGTTTATAATCGAAGCCAACATCTTCGTCATCTTTCGTACAAACAGCTTCATCTGTTCTGGAACCAAGTTTAGGAGTCCACTCTGCATAAGTGTCTTCCACAGCGGAAGCCTCCCAGTCCTTGTATGGTTCTGAAAAGTCTAAAGTATTTTCTTCTACAATATCAACCCAATTGAGCTCATTCATAGCCTGAATTAATATTTCTTGAAAATGATATGCCAGTTGTTGTTCTGCATCATTAACTTCACTGTCAGGTATGTTCCTTGTTTGGAATGCAAGTAACAAAAGGTTTATTACATTCAAGGGATTTATCAGCATCTTTAAAAGGCTAGATAAACTGTCCACTGCTTTTCAATTTGACACAAAGATATTGACTTCTTAACTCGAGAACGATGAAAGCAAGACTGAACGATTTATCAAAATCTCCAAACAAGCTTCTTCCTAAAAATAGAACTTTCCTCATGTACATTTCATTGTATTCGTAAAGATGCATGGGTCGAGGAAAACAGCCGCTTAATCAGTTCATCATTCTGCATTAGTTAAAAATATAATTTATATATTTCCAAAAATATGAACTGACAAATATAAGTTTCTTTAATATATAGAAATATAATAAAACACCCTTAAGAGTGGTTACCCCCTATGAAGTACTTTTTTGGTTTAAATGGTAAAATACGTAAATTTTATTTTTTTATCACATGCAACATATATTTTTGCCGGATTTTCAGCTTGAATTTACAGCCATTTGGTAATTTTATTATATACTCGTAAATCCCTTTGGGTTAGTACACCCCATGTAAAATTTTGACTAAATTGAGAAATTTACATTTTTCAACCCTCTGCGTAAAGACATTTTTTTGCTCAGTTTCGTACGCAAACTTCCTTTATTTAGTAGAAATATAATAAAATGCACTTAAGGGTAGTTACCCCTTATAAATTTATTTCTCGTCAAAATGCAAAAATACGTAAGCTCTATTATATTATCGCGTGCAACATATATTTTTTCCAGATTTATCAGCTGGAATTTACACCCATTTGGTAATTTTATACTATACTCGTAAATTCCTTTGGGGTAGTTTACCCCCATGTAAAGTTTTGACCGAATTGAAAAATTTAAAATTTCCAACTCACTGTGTGAAGGAATTTTTTTGCTCGGATTTGTGCGCGAAACTTCCTTTATTTAACAGGAATATAATAAAATGCACTTATGGGGTAGTCACCCCTTAAAAGTTGATTTCTCATCAAAATGCAAAAATACGTAAACCTTATTTTATTATCGCGTGCAAATATATTTTTCTCCGATTTTTCAGCTTGAATTTACACTTATTTGGTAATTTTATAGTATACTCGTAAATTCCTTTGGGGTAGTTTACCCCCATGTAAAATTCGGACTAAATTGAGAAATGTACATTTTCCAACCCTCTGTGTGAAGGAATTTTTTTGCTCGGTTTTTTACGCGAAACTTCCTTTATTTAGCAGAAGTATAATAAAATGCACTTAAGGGTAGTTACCCCTCATAAATTGATTTATCGTGAAAATTCAAAAATGCGTAAACTTTGTTTTATTATCGCGTGCAACATATGTTTTTCTCAGATTTTTTTGGTTGAAATAATGCCTTTTGGGCAATTTTTGTGTAATCAAAAATAATTTTGGGGTAGTTCACCACCCTAAAAAATTATCGACAAATTTGAGAATATCACATTTTTCATCTTTCATTGGGAGGAAATTTTTCTAGTTGGTTTCATTGTGAAAGATACCGCTGCTGTATGTGAAACAATTAAATGGGTATTCGGTACCACACTTTTCGGGGGTGGTTTTTACCCCCTTAAAACCATTTTTAGCAGGTAAGAAAAAATACGTTTAGCTTACTTTTACGAGTACTACAACATATGTGAGACCGTAGAAAATCGGAGGGGGACACCTACCTAATGTTCCTGTGAGTTGGACAAGTCCCCAACTTTGAATATGAGGTGAATATGCAGACCACACGTTGGTGGATTGAAGGCAACTTCTTTCTGCCAGATTCAGCCATTCCTCTTCTCCAGTCTCTTTCTTGCATGAGATAACACCCGTTTTTCGTCAACAATGTGTTGCTTGATTGTCAGCAGCTTTGACTTGTTCAGTGTGTTAATAAAGATCCTATCTTTTGGGGTGAACTCTCAGACCTTTTCTGTAACCGTTCTATCTGATAAGATATACTGAATCACACAATTATACGGGACACATTCTGCCTTGTCCAGCCAATCTTTCTGCTCAGTCGGTGCAAGTGTCTGTTAGTCACTTGATCCATCGTCAGTTTCAGCCTTTGACTGTAATCAGCCAAAAATCTGGCCTCATCATATACTAAGCAATTAGCGGAAGCGCTCTATGTTCATATTCTGTTTTTGGGAAGTAGGCATCTTGATTTCCCAAACATTTTCGTGAAATGTGCTAAAGGTCGGGGGTCTCTGGCACTAAAAATTGTGCATACGCGCGATGAAGCAGATCCGGCAAGTCGTCCTTGCGTCGATTCGTCTACTCCATGTGAGGGTTTCTTTGATTCGTTGAACCATTGTTGGGTGCTCTATACGTTTAATCGTTTTGAACCGCATCTGCAATTTTTTTGTATGTTTTCGTGGTGTGATTGTTGTTCCTACAAGTGCTATTCACGTTTCAGCACGGTGGTCATGCTTAATGCAGGTTTCAATATTCTAACAGTTCGTTTGAGCTTTATAAGCTTTATAAGTAAAAAATAATTATTTTTCTACATACATTCCACTACAATTAAGGCACTTTTTCCATCGGAATGGTAGCTTCTGAATTTCAGTCTCGTAGAACAAAGGATGTTGGATCTGAAGCCATTGGTGCATGCAGTGCTCAACCTCCTCATGGGTGTCGAAACGCTGATCTCCCAACGCCTCTTTCAGTGATTCAAACAAATGGTAGTTACAGGGTGAGAGATCAGGGATATAAGAAGGATGTTCGAAAAATGTCCAGTGTAGTTCCTGCAGTTTTTCTTGAGTTAGAATGGCAGTAGGAGGCCGAGCGTACTGCGGATTCGGACGCCCCGTCTTTTGAACTTGTAGATTGCCTGAGCGTTGTCCAAGAGCCTACAATGGCGCTCAGCCCTTACCGTCTTCCTTTCATGAAGAAAATCAACAAGCGCAACCCCTTTGTGATCCCTAAAAATCGTTGTGAGCACTCAGTTCTCACCCGCCAAGTGACGCTCTTTCTTGACCACCATGCATAATGCTTGTTCTGTACGTTTTCACTCATCTCTATACATTTCTTGAACCACGCAAGCACTGGAGTCTTCAATGATGTTTCAGTACCAAAATGCTGCTTCAACCTACGTACAATTTCATTGTGCCTTATGCCTTCTTCACTCAAAAAATGTATCATAATACGTTGCACCACAAACACTGGGACTTGTTTCACACTCATCTTCCAAGCTGCTGAACGAAAGAGAATTGAGAAGCCTACGTAGTACCGAGCAAATCTGAAATAACCCCGCTTCAGCCTCCAATTGGTTCTAAGTCGATACGATCGCTTATGTGACAGTGCGGAAGAAATTCCGGTTTATATTTGATCTACCCACGTAACTACTGAAAATCTGCGGCTGCATTTGTGCCTGCATTTTTGGACTTGTATAAGAAACAGCATTTCCGGCAACATTCGCGGCCGCTAATGTGGCCTCATTTTCAAATAAACAAAGCTTATTAATATACGTAATAAACTTGCTTGCAGTGATTTTCGAAATACAGTTTTGTTCTACCGTCCTTGGAAATGCACCATTGCATGCACATGAATCAGGCGCAATGTGGCCGCTTCCAGCCCGGTGACATTCGTAAAACCTTTACGCCCGCTACACATACACTGCACCACGCAAGTGAGAATTTGGAGGAAATTATCTTTATCTTGAAAAAATTGTAGCGCTGGACCCCACAGTCTCTTTCCTGCAAAGAACGCTATTGCTCCGTTTCACTTATAATCTAAAATCGTCGAGTACACCAACAATTCCCTGTCTGCTCCGGCTACAAATTCGTAACACGTAAACTTGCAGCTGTCTCAGTTTGTGAGGCGAGAGAGACAGAGGTTATGGAAAACATCGTTAATAGTCTCTTCTCCACTCATCAGGTGAGACAAGCGGACAGCGATGGGATCAAGGCCGTAGATACACCTCTATTCACTATGGAGGAGCTTCTCGCAGCGGTAAGTGAGTGGCTGAACAAGAAGGCCCCTGGACTGAACGGCATTCCAACAGAGGCATTGGGACGGTAACACGCACTGACTCGCGAGTGCTAATATACACTTGTAACCCCTGCCTGGAGGAAAGAATTTTGCCCCTGCAGTGAAGCATACAAAGGCCGGTCCTTATCACACAGGGCAAGGGTGACCCGACATCCCCAGAAGCTTAAGGGAATTGTGTAAAGGAATTTCTACCCATCACAAAGCCAAAACCACTTATTCGGGAAGGTCGTCCTCCTGGCAGCGTTGACCTGAAAAACGTTATCAACTCTGCCAGGTGGACTGACCGAAGCCTAGCGACGAAGGAGACTGAGCTGGTGATAGTCACTGGGAAGCTTATTCCCACAATAGTAGAAATGCAAGTAGGCTCAATCCCTTGGTATAATGATGGCTATCCAGTTTACTTTTTGGTAGGAGATCAGAACGACCACCTAATCGCCGACTACTGATGTCGGTAGCCTAGACTATCATCCTGTATGGCACTGAAAGATAGGCTGAAGCTCTGAAGAAGAAAAAGTATATTCAGGTGATAGCATTGCTACAACTGAGGAGTGCACTTAGAATCGCGGGCTTTTATTGCACCGTTTTCAAGCCCGCAGCACTTGTGATAGCAGAAATAATACCGGTCGACTTGCTAGCCTTCGAGAAGAAGCACATATTTTAGAGAATATTGCATGTAGGAAGAGAGTTGACAAAGGCAGAAGCCAGAGCGAACACTCAAGAATGCAGGCAATCACGACGGAACAATGACCATCGAGGCAGCTGGACTGCAAAACTGATCCTCAACCTGCGCATGTGGGTTGGACGCAGTCATAAAGAAGCTAACTAATACTTGACATACTTTCTCTTGGCACATGGCTATCTTCAAGCATACATCTGTAAGATGAAAAAGAAGGGCAGAGAGACCCAACCATGCCCAACCAGGATGTTCTAAGGCTGACGAGCCCGATGCGTGACGCTGTCACGCTGCTAAGGACGATGCGTACATCTTGGCTGGGACATAAGGTGGATTAAGACTGTGCAGAAGAACAAGCACAGAAGAAGAAAATCAGCAGACACTTCCACAGTAGGCAACACCATCACCGTCACCATCAACACCTACCACCGCACTGGAATGCATATATCGTCAGCTGGGAGAAGGACCGTGCCGACTCCGCTGAGCGCTGAAAACTGTGCCGATTCGGCCGGGTG
>CAKNXH010064676.1:0-35260 GCA_932178445.1 Andricus quercusramuli | reverse complement strand
AATCCGTAGTGTAGAAAACTCCAGCGCGTCAGAGACCATAAAAAAGAGACGATTTTATCAGCGACCACAAAAACATATAATAAACGTGTTCTGACCCCGGAATCGACAAAAAATTGTTATGAGGTTTTTTGAGGTGATCCCAGAACACTGACGTGCTGGGGTTTTTTGGACCTCGCATTTGGATTCAGCGACCCTTAAAATATATAACAAGCATGGTCACCTACGAAGGTATAGGAGTAAGGTTGTGCCGTACACCTTACACCTATACATTCGTAGGAACGACGAATAAAAGTTTACGTGTAAACCTATACCTTAGTCGATTCGACGAAGTAGGATTCACGGATACGGACTTTACAGGTAAACTATGCACTTCCAAAAAAATTACACTTCACTGACTGAATGGTAACTTTTCCCTCGAAGCACTCCCTAGTGGACAGTCCCCGCCCCTAAACCTTTCACGCGTACGAGGGAGAGAGCGCTGAGGTATTCGTCGATTCGACTACCAATAGTAATGCAGGGTTAATCATAATATAAACAAATATCTCATGATCTTGAGCTTGCCTCCCCCCGGGAAGAGATAACCGTCCAAAATAGCTTTCCTGCTGAACACCAGGAAGTGTTTCGCAAGCTCATGAACCTGCACGCATCTCTGTTTCACGGAGGCGGTCGCCTCAAACAGACGCTGGCCAACGTGCAACACAATATTAGGCTCAAGGATGGCCACCAATTCAGGAAGCACCTCGCCGCTATTCACACGAGATGGCATCATTGAGCATATTAGTTCCGCAATAGCAATCGCCGGGAAAAAGCACGGCGATTACCGCTTTTGCGTGGACAACCGTTGACTGAACGGAATGACCTTTGACGTCCCGCCAGTAAACAGCCTTCTCAACCCCAGGAGGAGACCAGTTTCAGTTCTGGGTCATGCCGTTCGGCCTGAAGAACGCCCCCGGAACTTTTCAAAACCTAATGCGGCAGGTCCTGGCGGAGCAACGGGATGTGCACGCCATCGCCTACCTCGTCGATATCGTTGTTTACTGACGGGACTGGGAAGAACGCCTGCTGCATTTAGCGTTAGTGTTTGAAAGGTTTGCGATATACGGGCTTACCATCGCACTGGTGAACTGTAGTTTTGGCCAAACGTCGTTTGGCCAATCCCGCGTACAATCGAACATGTGCCCGGGAAAAATAACGAACTGCCTGACGTCCTTTCCAGGCACCCGAACCCCGACGAGCTGTCGCCCGGCGAACCAGATCTCAAGCATATGCTCCCGCCCACCAAGAATACGGCCCGCCATGAGAATGCCTAGTCAGTGCCGTTTCTCAGTGCATTGGCCCGGCCGCCACTCTTCCGCGAAGTAATTGAGGCCCAGCAAGAAGATCAAGCGATCACGCGGAATGTCCTACGATGGAATGAGTTCAAAGTACTCTCAAACCTCTCATCTCTCGGGACCGATTTTGTGAATAGGCACCGATTGACAGAACGAGGATGGTGGTGCCAGGACGCCCGGATGGTATGGAGGTTATTAGTGCCAACAGCACTGCGCCTGAAAGTCTTGTGGGAGTATCACGACGCTGCCATAGCCGGTCGTCCAGGGACGGGCGAGACGATCCGTTTCAACAAAGAAAAATTTTACTGGCCGGGAATAAGCCGGGAGATTCGCCGCTCCGTATCCGGTTGCCACCTTCGCCTATTTCGCAAACCAGTGCGCGGCCGGCAACTGGACGGCCAGCGCCCACGACCCGCCAGCCGAGCATGGGATACAGTCGCCGTCGACCTTATGGGACCGTATCCCCGCACAAGTCGAGGTCCCAGCTATATCTTGGTTGTGACCGATCTCCTCACCCGATGGATGGAAGCCTTTCCCCTTCGCACCTCTGAAGCCCCCAGAATAATCCCGATTATGGAAGAGAAGATATTTAGCCGTTTCGGCTACCCGCGAAGGGTGCTTTCCGATAACGGACCACAGTTTACCGGCCACCTTTGAGCCGAGGCAAGTCGCCGGTGGGGTTGTGAATTATGAACAACCCTTGCCTATCACCCCCGATCGATTGGTCGAAATTGTATATAATTAAATACATTGTTACAAATTTTGATGTTTTTCAGGTTAGACATTGAATTTCTTGACTAAACATTTTACTATTTATTTTGAGTTGAAAATTCTACTATTTGGTTGAAAATAAATTTTCGCAACTGAAAATATTAACTATTCGATTATCAATTGTGAATTTATATTTTGTAGACCAAAATTCAAGTACATGTTTGCAACTTGAAACTACTTCGTGCAATTTTACCTTTTTTAGTTGAAAATTCAACTATTTTATGGAAAATGTATGAATTGTGATGAAAATTTGCTTTTATCAGTAGGAAATTAATCTGTTTGCTTAAAAATTGAACTTTTCGCTTTCCAATTAATCTCCCTTGTGGAAAATTAGACAATATAATGAAAAAGTTATCTTCCTTAAGAAAAGTCAGCTGTTTCGTTAAAAATTTGTCCTCGCAGTTAAGAATTCAACTGTTTCGTTGAAAATTCACTTTTTAGAAAATTAGTTTGTTTTTTTTGTTGAAAATTACTTGAAATTTTTATGTAAAATGTATCTTTTTCAGATAAAATTTAAACTAATTGGTTGAAACTTTACGTATTTAGTTGAAAATTCCTCTCTTTTGCTAGAAAATTTATCTTCTCTGTTCAAAATCAATGCTTTTGGTTGAAAATTCAATTATTTGATTGAGAATTCAACAACTTAAAAAAAAAATTGCAACCAAGACCTTTTTGAAACTTAATGCAAATTAGGTAAAATATGTGAATTGTGTCAATAATTCTAATTTTCCAATGTTGAAGCAGTAAATTGAAAGTAGGTTATCTTAGTGGCGGTGACATAGCCAGTTTACAAATTTCACAATAACATATTCTCATAGTTTTCAATTATCACATTTCCCATTTCTATAAGAATTTTTTAATTAATGTATGGGAAAATTCGTTTGAGTTCTCAAAATTTAAATTTGTTGACCTTATTGCGACACCGTAGGACCTTTTTCATTTTGAAAATTCATTAGAGATTTTGATTTGTTTTAAATTTTATTAATTTCTCAAAACCATACATTTGCGCTTTTCAAAAATTTTGTATTTTCAGCCAATCGGGTTAGTGAAAATATAATATATTTTCACTAAACAATTAATAACTTTTAATGAGGGCATAAAAAGATGGTTTTATCTCCTTTTTTTAACGAAATCGAGATTTTAATATCAATATAATTATAATCGGAGTTATTCTAAGCAAGTCAATTTCGGAAAATCTTTAGAAATTTTAAAAATATTAAATATTTCAAATAGAGGTACCTATCATTAACAGTATTTGACCTTCTTCTCAAAAGAAAACTAATCTTCACGTGATTTGATGACATCTTTTTATCTACAAGGTCCGTCTTAAAGATCTTTTGAGCTGAAAAATTCACTACGGCGTTTTACCTTATGTGGTAATAAATATTTCAACATTATTGTAGAAGATTGAATTCTCTTATTTTGAGGCCACAAATTGTCAATAGATTCTTCTTTATTTCAGAAAATCTTGAAGAATTTTAAAAACCGTGGAAGAATGAATGATAAATAATGAATAATTAATAATTGATCATTGATAATTGTTAATTAATAATAAATAATTGATAATTATCAATTAAAAATTCATAATAAATGTTTTATCGTTTCTGGCGGAACAATTTTTTCATCAATTTTTTTTTGCAACTTGCATAGTTTGAACGCAATTTCGACATTTTTATTGTTGATAACATTTTTCACGATTAAACAGAAAAATATTGGTCTCATCAGAAAAAATCTCTGTGAAAATTTGTTCGTCTTTTCGAGATGAACGATTTTTTTTGCAACATTCTATTCATATCTCGAATAGTTTCGCTGGAAAATGGATTTTTTTAAAAACCATTTTCGACGTATGAAAATAGCATTGTTGTCAAAAATGTCAAAAATACAAAATTATGACGCTTGTTTGTATGCATGATTTTTTATAAACAAATACAAATTGTATACGATTTCTTCTTGAAAATAGCCATTTTTTATTAAAACAGTTGAATTTTTCCCCGAAAATGATGACTTGAATAACATAGCTGAATTCTCGACCAAAGATGTGACTTTTACCAGTAAAATGAATTTTTACCAGCTAGTTCAACTTCTGAGATAAGGATTAATTTTTCATCAAATAGAGTAATTTCCTACCGAAAAGGTCAAATGATAAACAAGTTAAATGAATTTTCTACCAAAGTGTTGAGTATTTAGGCAAAAAAAAATAATTTTATACCAAAATGGTGAATTTTAAACACGAAAATTTGATTTTTTAACACAAATTTTAATTTTCTACCAAATGATTAAATTTTCAACTATAAATTATGAATCTTCAACAACAAAAAAATGCATTTTCCAGAACTTAGTTCGAATTTCAACCAAGTAGTTGAATTTTAGTCCACCAAAACAAATTTTATTCTATACGAAAAATGTAATAGTTGAACTATTTTTTTGAAAAAATATCTTCCTGATTTAAAAATGTATCTGTTTTAGTAGAAATTACATCTTTCTTGGATAAAAATGCTACTGTTTGGTTGAAAATTCAATAATTGTTATAAAAAGCAATTCCTTTCTTTTTAAAATTAAACGGTTTTGTTAAAAATTCATGTTTCTGAATTGAAAATTCAACTATGTTCTTAGAAAACTTACTTTTCATTTTAATCTCATCTTCTGATGTTGAAAAGTCAATTGAATTGCTGTTTGGTTAAAATGTCAACTATTTTTTTGAAAATTTGTGTTTTCAATCAGAAAATTCCTCCATTTCAGTAGAAATTGCAACTTTCTTGACTGAAAATGCAACTGGCTGTTTAAAAATTCAACAATTTTGTTAAAAGGTCATCCTTTTTGGTTGAAACTTCAACTATTTTGTTGAAAATTCATCTTTTTGGTGTAAATACATATTTTCTGGCTGAAAATCCAATTTTTTTCAGGAAATTCGTCTTTTGGCTTGAAGGTTTGACAATTTAGATTAACTTTTTTTTTTCTTTCACGCCTGAAAAATCTTTAATTTTCAAAAATTCGTCCTTTTGGTTTGAAAATTCACTTTTTTATTGAGAATTCATATTTTTAGGTTAAAAATATAATAATTTCGTTGAAACTTTGATAAAATTAATCATACATTCAATTTCTGTTTGAGAATTTATCATTTTTAATACATACAAATGTAACTAGTCGATTGAAATGTTGTCTTTTTTATTCGAAAATTAAACTAATTGGTACCAAATTCATATATTTTGTCGAAAATTCTTCTTTTTTGGTAAAAAAGTAATCTTCGTAGTTTAAAATTCATGTTTTTGTTAATAAAATTCAATTTATTCTTTAAAAATTCTAACCTTTTGTAAAAAATCATTTTTTTAATTAAAAATTTAACTATTTCGTTGACATTCAACTTTTGTTGGAGATTAATGTTCTTGATTGAGAATTAACTTTTTTGTTGTTGAAAATTCAATTGTTTTGTTGAAAATTCAACTACTTGATAGATAATTTACTTTTATTGTTGGATATTAATGTAATTTGTTGAAAATTCGTCTTTTTGGTAGAATAACAAAATATTTTTGTTTGAAAATTCAAGGACTTGGTCAAAGTTGAGCTATGTTGAAAATGTATCAAATTTCAACTAAATGGTTCAATTCTCAATTGAAAAGGATAAATTTTCAATCAAAATTGCATTAATTATGATTTCAGTTCAAAAAATTCAATTTTTACAAAAAAAATATTGTATTTTCAACAAAATAATTCATCCATACACTGAGGAGGTGAATTTTCAACTAAAATGATACATCTTTAATTAAAAGATGAATTTTTAACAAAGTAGTTCGGCTTTGCACGAAGTAGTTGAAATTTTACATAAAAAAAAACACAATCAAAAAAAGAATAGTAGATATTTTCGTTTGAAAAAAATTTTCAACCAAACAAAAACCCGAATATTCAACAAAAAAATGATTTCCTAAAAAAGTGGCTCAACTTAAATTTTCAAACAAAATTGTTGAATCCTCAAGCAAAGAAGGGTTATTTTCAACCAAACAGTTGCATTTTTATCTTAGAAAAATGCAATTTCTACTAAAATAGATAAATTTTTTAATTGAGAAGGAATATTCTAAGAAAATAGTTAATATTCATCCATAAAAGATTTTAGTTGACTATTCAACACCAAAATATGAATTTTAAACAAAATGTGAATTTTCCACAACAAAACAGTAAAAGTTTCAATCAAAATAGATGACTTTTCAACAAAATTGTTGAATTTTTAGTCAAACAGCTGCATTTTCATCTAAGAAGGATGCAATTTTCATTAAGTTGGAATAATTAATTTTTCATCGAGAAGATAAATTTTCTAAGAAATATTTGAATTTTCATCTAAAGAAGATTTCAGTTTTACTTTTCAACATCAAAATGTAAGTTTTAAATAAAAAGTTAGTTTTATCCGAAGGTGCTTGAATTTTGAACCCAATACGATGGATTTCTAAAGAAATTGTTGAGATTTTAACCAAATAGCTGCATTTTTATTTATAAAAGTTGAAATTTGTGCTAGAACAGATGAATTTTCACATCAAAAAGATCAATTTTAATTTAAAAAAAAATAGTTCAATTCTCATTTCAAGAAGATCTCAGGTAAATGTTGATATCTTGTCTCAAAAATTTATTTAATTGTTATTGAAAATTTATCATTCTAGTTGAAGATTGATCTTTTTTGTATGAAAATTCAAGTACTTCATTAAAAGTTAAACTCTTTGTTAGAAAGTCATTTTTTTAAGATTCATCATTTCAATCAAAAATTCATCTCTTGTCTGAAAAATTAATTATTCTCTTGAAAATTCGTTTTTCTTTCTTTGAGGTCTAATGTAACCATTTTAACTTCTATTTAATTTAGAATTAATCTTGGTTGTTCAATAAAATTCAACCACTTGATTGAAAGTAAAACTACTTTCTGAAAAATTGAATTTTTTTGGTTGAAGATTCATAATGAAAGCTTATTTGTTAATTTATAATTTATTATTTTCAATAATCATGATACTTTATTTCAATATCCAAGGTAACCTCGGAAGGTGAAATAAAGAATAAAAGTAGGAATTAAAATTTCCGACGGGGGAAAATTTATGAATTATAAATTTTCCGAATCTGAAACATTGAGAAATTGTTAAATTATAAAATAAAAATTGATAAATAAAAAAGTACTTCCTTTTAATAAAAAATTCTTTATTTTATGTTTTTTTTTTTAATTCGAAATTTTATTTATTCCATCAACTGAAAAATTCAATGTGGATACCGTTTCTTCCTTATTCTCTTATTGCAAGGTAACTCAGATTTGACGATAACACATTTTCGTGAATAAACACCACATTTTAGAAAACATCATATTTTTAGAACATGAAGGTGAAATTATTTCTTATGGCCCATTTTCATCTTTTCTTCATTTGAAATTTGTTTATTTTATTCGATAATTGTAATTATAAAAATTAACATATTAGAAAATTATATATAAAATAAAATTCCCGACACTGCATCATTCCTGAATTGGAAAATTCCCAAATAATAAAGTTCCCAAAATTATAGAGCAATAGAGAAATTTTCGAAAAAAAATTCATTATTTATGAAAAAACGAATCTCTAACATAATATTTATATATTTTAAACCAAATGAATCATTTTTTTACTAAAATGTTGAATTTTTAACAAAAAATATGAATTTCGAACAAAATACATTAATTTTTGACCAAATTGTTGAATTTGCAACTAAAAAAATTAATTTTCTAATAGAAAAGATGAATTTTCAACAAATTACAGTAATTTTCAACCAAGTAGTGTACTTTTTAACTGAAAAATTAAAAGATTTAAAGAAATTGACGAGAAATTATGGAAGAGTTTACCAATATTTTTAAACTCTGAAATATTTACAAAAATATATCAAATATTGTTGAAACTCTTCTTCTAAATTTTCTCATGAATCGGAGATGATTTATATTTATATAACCGCAAAAATAAATAAACAAATAAAATTTATAAATAAATCGTCATTGGAATTTTTTATTTTTTTATGAAATATCTTTTTCCCCTCAATTACAATTTTTTTGAGTTTTTGGTTTTTTTTGACTAAAAAATCTGTTTCGATCGAAAATTTAACTATTTTGTTGAAGATTCGTCTTTCTGGTACAAAAATGTATTAACTCTTTTCTTATTTAAAATTGAAATATTATAATTTCAAATATTAAACTATTACATTTTTCATTGAGAAATAAGTACATGCTTTTTTTGGCTAAAAATTGGACTATTTCTTTCAAAATAAAATTCATTTTTTTGGTCGAAGATTCATCATTCTAGTTGAAAATTCTTCTCTTTGTTTGAAAAAATAACAATTTTGTTGAAAATTTACATTTTGTTAAAAATTTGTCTTTTTTGGAAGAAAATTAATCTTCTGAGTAACAAATTCATCCTTTTGGTTAAAAAATCAACTGTTTGGTTAAAGAGTAATTTTTTTGTTAAAATTAATATTTTCAATTCAAAAAAATTCAACTGTTTCATAAAAAATTCGTCTCTTTTGGAAAAAATTTCATCTTTTCACGCTAAAAATATAACTGGTTGAAAATTAAACTTTTTGTCTCAGGATTCACGTTTTCACTTTTAAATTCGTGTTTTTCGATTAATTAAAAAAAATTTGAAGAGAATTATAATTTTTTTAAGGTTCCACGAAAATTTTGCATGATTTTTTTAAATAACTTGAAGAAAATATTTTTTAAAATGTCGAAAAATTTGTTAAAGATTTTTATAATCGTCAAAAAATAATGTGGAAGATTTCAAGGCAATTTTTTTCAGTTTTGAGATATTTTTAAAGAATGCTTTTGAAAAAAATCCAAAAGTCTTTAAGAATTTTGAAGGGAACCAAGAGAATTGAAGTTGTTTTTTGAGATTCCTAGAAAAATATAAAACGATTCCCTCTTATAATTAATTTTATGAGAATATTTAAAAGATTTTAAGAGCTTTCATAACATTATTTAAATTCTCTAAAAAAATATCTGGAAGGCTTTAAGGAATTTTTTCCTTGTTGATGGATTTATCCAAAATTTGAGGACAAATTCCGACCGTTTAAAAAGATGTTTGGAATATTTTCAAAAATTTCAAAAATAATTTAAGTGTTTACTGTATTTTTAAAATTATTTCTTGTGTGAAAAAAATCTTGTTCTTGTATTAATCTTTTCCTTCAAGAAATATTTTGTATATTTTTCTCATTTCAAATTCAAACAATAATTTCAAAACAATACATTTAACATCGAAAAATTTCCATCACGACGAAAAACCATTTCTTTGAATCAACGATTTCTAATTGAATGAAATTTTTTGTATTTTAAAAATGTTGTCTTCTCTTGAATTATTTGTAATTCAACTTAAATTCATTCAAATTCGTATTGAATTTTTGTTAATTTCATCAATTTTTCTCAATTTCTTTGATTTTTTCTAAATTCCCTCCGAAGTTAATGAGTTGAATGAATTTTGATAATATTTTCCAATTTTTTTCACTGCACTTGAATTTTTTTTAATTCAACCTGAATTTTAATAAGATTTATCGAATTTTTTTCATTTTTCTTATATTTCTCCGAATCAAGTTGTATATTATTAAATTCATTGTTCTGTTTTTTTCAAATTATTTTTTTCAATAAAGATAAATTACTCAATATAATGAGAAATTTTGAATTTTAAAAATTTTCTTCAATTTACTCAAATTTTAAAAAGAATCTGGAAAAAACTGTTTCCGTATTCAATATTCTTCTTAATGGATAATGGATTTTTATATACACAAAATAAAAATTTCAAAATAAAATATATCTTTTAAGCTTATATAATTTAGCTCAGGTTTTTCAGAAAATTTAACAGAAAAAAAATCTGATAAATTTTCGGAACTCTTTGAAATTTTGAAAATATTTGTGATCTCTTTAAAACTTTTCAAATTCCTCAATATCTTTTAAACTGACTGAAATTATTCATAATTTTTTTTAAATCTTTTAACATTGAAAAATTGTCTTAAAATCTTCTAAATATTCTTTTTAGAATCAAAAACTTTAGAAATGTTCCAAAATCTCGTTCTCATAAAAATTAATTTATCAAAATAAAAAATTAGTTTTTATTTTCCTAGGAATTTAAAGAAGAAATTTCATTCTCTCGAAATTTTTCAAATTTCTTAAAGAACTTTTAATTTTTTGTTCAAAACCTTTTAACTCTGCATTCTCTTTTCAGGTCTTGGAAATCTTTTTATTTTAATGGAAAATTAAACAATATCGTTAAAAATTAATTTTTGAGCTGAAAGTTCTCTCTTTTCCATTTATGATGGAAAATTAATCCTTTTTGTTAAACATTCAACTTAGTGAATGACCAAAACTTCAAAAATTACCTAAAATTTCTAAAATTTCTAAAATGATAAAAAATTTCTAAAATAATTATAAACTGATATTTAATAATTTTAAATTGGGTTGAAATCAAATTCAAAATCCTATTTAACGTCCAATACTCAAGTTCTAATACTCAATACTCAATACTAATACTCAAGTAAAAAAAGCTCTATCTTGCTTTTTTTATTTAGAGAATCGTATTATTTTATCTAAAAATAAAAAAATTCCCATTGCTTCAAAAATTAAAATTTTTTTTTGAACTTAAAAATTTGTATATCTAGAAGTAATTTTTTTTAAAGTTACGTTTCCAACCAAAGAGACGAATCATAAACTGAAAAAATTAATTTTTAAGCAAAAAGATGTATTTTTAACAAATAAAGACACGAAACTCATCATTCTTTCCAATCCGCAGGATTTGCTTATGAATAAGTTAAGATTTCTTTGAAATGAGTTCACAAGTTTTCACCTCAAGTTTTTGGAAAAAGTCTTTCTTTTCATTCTAAATTTTCGTAAAAAGAAGGTATCAAATATAAGCAATTTTAAAAATGCATTAAAATGTTTTGGATTGTTTCAGTTCTTATTTGGGAAATGTAATAGTGTAAATAGATAGGTTCAGAATCACCCGCAAAGAAGTATATTATTTTTTTCACTAAATAGTTAATTATGACTAAGAATGAAAATTTTATAAAAATTTACAACAAAATTTACATTTTTCAAGATTTCAAACAAAAAAATGAGAAGATTTTTAATAATTTTGAAGGGATTCAGAAGAATTAGAATTTAAAAAAAATGGTAAAAAAATTATCTGGAAGATTTTAAGGAAATTATAGGATCAATTCATTTCCCTTTGAGGTTCTTCAAGTTCTACATTTCGCTTGTGTGGAACTGAACTTTTCCTACATTTTTGTAAAATTCTGTAAAATGAAAAAACTTGTTCAGGAATTTTTTAGACACGTTTTTGCATATCTGAAATCTTAAACATTTTTTTTTTAATATTGTCAAGAACCAAGGAAAATTATATTTATATAATCCTAAAAACAAAAAAACTCAACAAAAAATAAACAAGTACGTCTAAAAACTATTTTTTTTGATTTTATCTATATGTTATTTTTTTATATAAATTAATAACCTGGAAAAATCAGAAGTTTCAAGAATATTATTTTTTAGTTGAATAAAGTAAAGTTAAAGAGATGAAGTGTGTAGATAATTCTTGTTTTTCCATTTAGAAGCAGTAGCTTGTAAATGAGTCATGTTTTTTGGAGGTGATGTGACCTACTTTCATATAGTTCATATAGCTTTAAAAAGAATAAAATTAAAGGTAAATAAATTCGAAGTGATAAAACAAACAAAATTTTTCTAAAATATTATCAGGTTTAGAATTCATAAATTTGTAATTTCATTACAATAAAGGTATGGAATGGCCTCTATACATACATTTTTTGTTCAAACATGATATTTTTATTAGTAAATTGGCTAATTGAAATTTAATTTTTGGAATAATTGTATTAAATGAAAATTTTCGCTATCCCATTTTTGGCTTGAAAAATCCTTTTCAGTTCAAAATTCTACCATTATTTCAAAAATTTGTCTTTTTGTTGAAAATTCAACTGTTCGGTTAGAAATTAATCTGTTTAGTTTGAGGATTGAATTATTTTGTTGAAACTTTGTATTATTCGTTAATAAATAAACAGCTTGGTTTAATGTTTAACAGCTTCCAAGGAAATTGCTACAATTGATTCATCATTTTAGTCAAAATTGATTTTTTTTTGTAGAAAATTCGTCTGTTCGACTTGAAAATTCAACAATTTGGTTAAAATTTGGTCTTTTTTGGTTCAATACAACACTTTGAAAATTCATTTCGTTTAAACTTGATTTTTCCAAATAAAAATTTTGAACATTTTATTTGTGTTTAACAGAAAAATTCTTCAATTTAGAACTCAGCTTTCTTGATTGAAACTTCATCTATTTGGTTGAGCATTCAACTATTTTGTTGAAAATTCGTCTTTTGGTAGAAACTTCCCTATTTTGGTCAAAAATCGAAAATCGAAAATAAAAAGGAGAATTCTACCTACATTTGTTTAATAAAAAGTTTTATACTATTAGCTAAGGTTAACGTTTATAAAAGGGGTTGACTTGCATTATTATTTACGTTTCTGTGAAAAAAGTAAGAGCTGCTCGAGAAATAGCTTCACCGGGTCAGTCTCTTCTTGCCGGTACTCTCTTGGAGGTTTAATATATCTACTGATCACCTTGATTTTAGGTTTTTGACCCAAAGTTACATTTTTCTTTACGTTAACACAGTCTTTGTCTCTTACATTTTTTTTTTAAATTCGCACACTCATTCTCTACATAATTATCTACAACTTGTACAGATTGAGGTTTATTCTGCCGCAAGATGCTGGGAATAAATTTATTGCGTTTATTTTCACCAGCCTTGTCTACCTCTGGGGTTTAGATCTCTTGCGGATCACTTACATCTCGCTGTACAATTTCGGAGAAAGTAGGTGGTTTTTGCCAATTTTAACTCTTTGGTGGTCTTTCGTGAACCTGTGCCTTTGTAATAATTTCCCTTTTTGCGGGATGAGTCGCGGTGGAACGGTGGGTTAATGCTAAATTGACCGATTGCTCTACGTTCAAATTGGTCTCTACTCCCCCACTATCCGATCAGCCGGGGCTTGTTAATTGATTCTCCACTGACGGGGGTGTGTAATGAGCGGGTTTCAACAATTCTAAATTTACTGTTTTTGGAACCCCGTTTACCTTTATAACGAACGTTTTCCCGTCTTTGTGTCGCGATATTACTTTGTGCGGCCCTGAGTAAGGCCTGTGTAGCGGTGGTTTGACCGCTTTTATTTTTAAAAAACGTGTGAGCACGTGGCTAAATCTTTAAACACGAACGGTTTCATCGCGTGTTCTTGATCAACTGGGATTGGTCTGACGGTATTAGTGTATCCCTGGAACTCGTTCAGGATATAACGCTGATTCGGCTCGGAAAAATTGAACGTGCAAAACGCCCCTGAGATTCTTAGTGCCGTGCCAAATACAAAATCGGCTGGACACGCGTCGAAATCGAGACGAATACTTGTGCGGAGACCGAGCAACACGGTCGGAAGGATTCGAGGCCAATCCGGATTGTTCGCTTGGCACATCAGTGCTGCCTTTAAATCTATGTGCCACCTTTCGACCATTTCATTTGCTACGGGATGGTACGCCGTTGTGCGAATTCTTTTACACTCGATTAATTCGATCAAAGCCCCAAACAATTGTGATTCGAATTGCGAACCCTGATCTGTTGTTAAGTAAATGGGTGCCCCATACCGAGATACCCAGTTGTCGTAAAAAAATCGTGCGACCGAAGCTGCGGACGTTTGTTCGAGAGGAATGGCTTCCGGCCATCGCGAGTACGTGTCGACCATCTTCAAGATATACTTGTACCCGTGACACTCCGGTAATGGTCCCACAATGTCAATGTGAAGGTGGTCGAACCGACCATCCGGGGCGACGAAATGCGCGGGGAGAAATTTGTTGTGCCTAGACACCTTGGCTTGCTGACAGTCAATGCATTGCTTGCACCATTTTGCAATGTCTCTGCACATGTCTGGCCATACATATTGTTGGCGGATAAGCCTGTCCGTAACTACAGGGCTAGGGTGCGCTTTTGAGTGAAATAGACCAAAGACCTCTTTTCGCAAAACTGCGGGCAAGTATGGGCGTATGACCTGCTCATGGATGTCGCAGTAAAATGGTACGTGATCATCTCCCGCCGTCAACTTTTCAAGTTTAAGGGGGTGATTTTTATCGGCTAGCACGATTTGCAGTTGTTCGTCCTTCACTTGTTCTTGCGAAATGTAATTCGCATCGAACAGTGTAGGTAGCCTAAATGCGTCAATTTTCGCACGCACTCTTTGTACGTCAGGTTGAGCAATTAGCCCTTGGTCGCCCCAATCAAACATTGTTGGAATGCTGAACGCGTCGATTCGCGATAGCGCGTCGGCGACCATGTTGTCTTTACCAGACAGGTGACAAATTTGCGCGTTATATTGAGCTATAAACGTGAGCTGTCTTTTACGGGCATTTGGAGCTTTCTCGCAATCCTGTATCATCGCGTACTGCAACGGCTTATGATCCGTGAATATTTTGAATTCTCGGCCCTCCAAATTATAATGGGAGTGTTTTATGGCTGGATGAATAGCCGTTAACTCGCGGTCGTACGTTGAGTAGTTTTTTTTAGCCGTATTGAACTTTTTTGAAAAGAAAGCAACCGGTTGCCAAGAACCATTTAAAAGTTGTTCGAGGGCGGCCCCCATAATGTCAGATGCATCAGAGACTAAAAGAATTTCAGCCACTCCGTCCGGAAAGAACATAAAGGTCGCTTTCGCGAGGGCATTCTTACAATTGTCGAAAGCTTTACTTGTTTCGTCTGTCCAAGCTATGGGAGTTTTATCCTTCTTTTTTGCGTTTCTTAAGTATGCATGCAAGGGACCTTGCGTGTGCGCGACGTGGGGTAAACATCTCAGATAAAAATTTACCATACCCAAAAACCTGCGCAATTCGTCAATATTGCTGGGCTTTGGGAATTCTTTGACCGCACTGACCTTTTCGGAGGTTGGTTTGAACCCTTGTTCGCTAATGAGGTACCCTAGAAAGGTGAGCTCGGTCAAGCCTACTTGGCACTTTTCCATATTAAGTTCCAAGTGAAACTTCTCCAGCCGGTCCAATACTATCTTAATATGCATCTCATGCTCCACAGTTGACGAGGATGCTTTAAGGATGTCATCGATGAACACAAAGACAAAATCCAGCCCATTTAGCGCCCTATCAATGTATCTTTGGAATGACTGCACCGCGTTTATAAACCCGAAACTCATAATGAAAAACTCGTACAAGCCAAAAGAGGTGATAACTGCCGTTTTGGCGATATCTTCCGGTGCAATCGGAATTTGGTGGAACGCTTTTTGTGAGTCGAGGGCGGAAAATACTCTTTTTCCTTTCAAGAGTAATTGAAAGTCCTGTAAATGCGGAACAGGGTACTGATCGGGTACTGTGACCGCGTTCAGTCTCCTATAATCCCCGCAGATTCTCCATTACCCATTCTTTTTCAAGGTCATGTGTATGGAACTGGCCCATGGACTGCTGGAAGGTCAGCACAACCCTTGTTCGGACATTACTTTGAACTGGTCTTTCGCGACTTTTAATTTTTGTGGCGGCAACCGTCGTGCTCTTTGAGCTAGAGGTGGGCCCGAAGTTTTAATATAATGGTAAACACCTCGGTCGTGAATTTTTCCCGGCTGTTCGATACCGATCACGCGCGAAAAAGTATTAAAAATATGTGCGTATTTATGTTTTGGATCTACCAGGAAGATCGGGAATTCTTCAACTAATTTGGAAGCACCTTGTGCATACGCACCGGCTTTTCCGTCTACGAGTCTCCAAAGCTTCAAGTCTGGTAGTAAATGAAAGTAGCTCAAGGCATCGCCCCCCCCCCCCAAGATCAAGTATGGCACGTCGGCAATCATAAAATTCCACGTCCCTTTATTGGGTAAACCGATTTTTAACTCGCGGTGTGCGATGCCGTACGTGTTAATTTGCGTATTATTTGCCGCGTATAATTTTAAACTTAACGGTTTCCCGGTGTGGTTTGCGGGTCTTCGAATTGATGAGACCTCTGCGGCCGTATCTATGAGGAAATATTGACCTGAAGTCTTGTCTTTAATAAGAAGACGTACTGAATTTTTTATCCTACTGCCCCTCTCCGAGACCGCGACCGTGGGTTTTTACAGTTTTCCGCACCCTTATCAAGGTTATTCTCGTCCACGGTTCTTTTTGCGGTACTTATTTTCCCTTTCATCTTACACGGACCGTAACATCTGAAAGCTGTTTCTCTGAATTTGTGATGGAACCAGCACAATCCAGCGTACATAATTTCGCCTATTGCGTTATCGGATCCGGTAATTGGGGCGCCCCTATACTCCTTACTACGGGATCTGGGGGACGGTTCCTTACCGTTTGGCTTGTTGCCTCTACGCGCGATGTTTGTCTTACCGACCGCACTGACTACTTGAGCGAGAAACTCCGTAATTCCCGATTCTGTCGCGGACGCCGACTGCTCTTGGACTTCGGATACCGCGCTGACTTGGTTCGTATTTTTGTTCATAATTTCGTACACTTTGTCTGCACGTTCGACGATTTTCGTTTCTTCGTTTTCGTCATCTATCAAAACATGGATATCTGCTGGTAAGCGCTCTTTCCAAACAGTTAAAATGGTTTTTTGGGGGACCGAGCTTTCTGCTAGTTGGTACATTTCGCGTAAGAAGGTGGAAGGTTTCCTGAGACGCATGTTTGGGTCTTTAAAAAGCCTATTCAATTTCTGCTCGACAGTTTCCGAATATTCGTCTAATAGAGCTTTTCATGTTAAAGAGTTTTTTATCGTCTGTGCATATACCACGGCACGAGAGTTGCGTTTCGGAAGCATGGCCAACCATGCTTCCGAAACCTTGTTTCCAAAACGGTAAGCATTTTATTTCACGTATCGGTGGGTTTTGAGAAGGAAAGTGGGCGCGTGGCCTCATAGTGTTATGATTATTCGCGTTTATGGCTTGTGTCGGACACGCGGTTGAACTATTCTGAACCGTATTATTGCCGTTATCGGTTGGCGTAGACCTGTCACTTACCGCGGTGTTTATGGAAGTCTGTTCGAAAAAGTTCATCATTACTTGTGATTTGTTCATGATTTCCTGCACTTGCATTTTGAGGTTAATTATTTCCTCATTTGTATTCGCGACATTATTATCGTCAAGAAACGCGCGGTAGTCGCCCCCGGAGTCTCCTGGCACTTTCTAATCCGGTATATTAGTTTCCGGCATGTTGTTCACGTAAGATTTACCGCTGCGTGTCATTTTGTCCAAGTTTACCGAAATGCGGGGAAGCATATGACCTTTTCAGAACCCAGGTACGGGATGTGAAGTCTCAGTTAGCCATGGTTGAAATGGGAGGATTTTTGATCGTGCAGCCAGAACGTATTTCACAAAAGCATACGTACATTCAGCCACGAGTACATATGTGTCGAATAAATTGATAAAAATCACAAGAAGATCTGCTAAACCCGCGAACAGAAAACATTTTTCGGGGAAAGTACCCCGGTGTTCACGGAAAAGACACGATTAAATTTATTAAAATCCGCAATGAAATTCCTAAATCACACACACCAAAAATATTTACGAACAATCGTTGACCGCCTGTGTTTCAAACAATCGAACCAGTATGGCAATCACCATAGTTCGGATAAACATATGTCTTCTTTTAAAACTATAATATAAAAGCATTTTTCTAAAATACACGCAATTTCCTAACCCTGAAAACAGGACCGAAAGCACAGATTCGAAGTAGTCACATACATGGAGTTCCCCATGTCAGACAAGCATTCACCTTGAATTACATTCATTAGTACAGCAAGAATATTTTCATTTTAGAGAAAGGCAACACAGACCGGAGCATCACTATACTTGACTATTGAAGTCTAGAGGGTAACTAGCCGATTACAGTGTAACTCCTGGGGAAACCCACACAAAATAGAATGTTTCCTACAATTGCATACCCCTTTTTGCCCAATTTTTTCTTAGAATTTCTACCCACGAGTATGGAATTACGTTCTACAAGAACCGGGCATCGTATGTCAAAAACTGTATGTATAACTACCGTGGTTTGGTAACAATTATTTGGATGCTAATATAATCGCTATATAACCGATGAAATACCAACACTTTTTTTTAAATATTCTAATTGAAACATTGTAAGATTTGATTAAAATCGTCAAAATTTTGATGGCCTCACTCAGCCTGACGCTAGGTCACTTTTCGCGGCAAACACACACGATGAACGATACATCAACATGGAGCAAAACGGTTACATATAACAATTGCGAACATTTTACTAAATAAATACATGTACAATTACCAGTGGGACGATGGTCGTGGAGATTAAAGCATAGGCTTTGGACCCACTCCGTCGGCTTGCGGGTTCGATTCCCGCCTCGCACTCTGGAAGAGTCTCGGTGGCCCATGCGGTGAACACTTGCCTAGCAAGGGAGTTGTTCATCTCCGGAGAGTCGTGGGACCGGTACCTCTAGAGAAAAAGGTTCTCTAAGTACTTAAGGCTGTTGCTCTTGGTGGTTCGGAACCCACCTTAAACTGTAGGTCCCCCTCCCACCACCAAGTAAGTGTGTGGGGGGTGTGTGGAGAAATAGGAAAGAGATACAAGAACAATGTAAACCCTTAGGGGACACATTAGAAGCTTCCACTCCAAGTACAATTACCAATTGCACTAACAGTACGTCGCTGCTGTGATCTGAAGACAATCTCCTTGAGGTTAGTGGTCAGTATTTGAGAATATGTGGTGGCGTCGTTTTTGCCAACATGGCGTGGCTACCAACTGGCAACAATGGTTAAAAATCAGGAACAGGTTTCCCACGTTGGCCAAAACATCATTAAATTCCTTCCGATTTCCATCAGAAATCCATGGAAATGCCGTTCATTTCAATAAAAAGCCGTTAGAAATCCATTTTCCAATTTCACGAGTCGTATGTGAGAGTGAGACAGAATATCCATATTGACGCCAAGCCAAGAATACGTTACTTTCCCAGGTCGTCGGGGTCACCAATATAGGCGTTTTTAAGGTAGATAAAGTAGCTTAACACAAGCCTATTAATGCGCTAAGGTAACTAAAACAACAACAGGTTAAAATAGACAAACCATGTTTATTGGTAAATGAGTCTGACCAACTTGTCAGCTCAGCATGCGGATGCAAGTACACTCTCTACTATCGTGTAACGACTGACGCTCTTCGCCTTCACAAAATGCCTCCTTGCCAGTTCCCGCTTGTCGCTCCCACCACAGCCCATCCCCACTCTATACCCTCTTGTAGGTAGGGCCTGCAGACAGCATTCTGCAGAGACTTTTGGCGATTGCGGAGGGTACTGCATGGAGAGGTCCCAGTTACCGGCGGCAGATCGGGAGGTGGGCAGTTTATTGTACTGGTAGTGACGTTGACGGAAAGGAAATTTTCCACGTGCCACGACGGCCAACATTGCGTGGCTTAGTGTCTAGTGGCGCGCCAAGGAGAGGGAGAAAGCGGGACGGTGGAAACGAAGGAAGAGAGAAGGTGAGGGAGAGAACGTCGAGCGCAAGTGACGGGGAGGATCTCTTGAAGAGGAAGAGAGACAGCCAAGTGAGACCGGACAAAAGCGTGGTAGAGAATCCGTTTAAAAAAAGCGGAAGAACTAGTAGGACACCCCCCCCCCCCTCAAATAGAGGGAAATGTGGAGAAGGAGGCTCTCGTTATGCTGATAGGCGAGATCAGGGGACTGAGGGAGGACGTAAGGGGGACTAAAGTGCAGATAGAAGGCATGAGGGAGGACTTGAGAATTAGAGATGAGAAGTGGGAAAAGGAGATGAAAGAGATGAGGGAGATAGTAGAGGGGTTGGAGAGGGAAAGGAAAGAAAAAGAAGTTAAAATAAAGCAGATGGAAGAGGAGATTAGGGTGTGGAAGGAAAGGACGGAAAAAAGGCTTGAGAAGGTGGAGGGCAGGACGGAAATGGAAGTAGGAGACGGAATGGGGGGGAGCGAAATTAAAGGTATTTGGGACAGGGTAGAAAATATGATAGAAGAGAAAGTGGGAGAGCATAGGAGTGAGAAGGAGGATAGGGCGGATAGAAAAAGGTTGAGTGCAATGGAGTTGAGAATGGAGAGAAAAGAGATGGCGGACAGGAATAATAATATTGTGGTAAAAGGGTTGGAGCTGAAGAGAGGGCAAGAAAGAGAGGATGTGGAAACGCTGCTACAGAGCATACGGTGGGTTTAAAGCAGGGTAGGGAAAGTTAAGTTGCAGGGAAGAAAAGACAAGGAAGTGGCGGTTGTGGAGATGGAGAGCTGAGAAGAAAAGTTGGAGGTAATGCAAAATAAGAGTAGAATAAAGGATAAGCGAGTTTTCATCGATCACGATTTAACAAGAAAGGAAAGGGATGTGCAGAGAATGCTGAACGACAGGGCTAGAAGGGAGAGGAGTGAAGGGAGTTCGGCGAAGGTAGGATATCGGAAAATAAAAATAGACGAGAAAATGTGGGTGTGGGATGAGGAGAAAGAGGTGTTGAAGGAAGTGCAGTGGAATTTGTTTCGTAGGCAGTAGGGGGGTGAGGGTAATACAGGAAAGAGGAGTAGTGAAGGTGCTGCATTGGAACATAGCAGGGATAAGGAAGAAGGATGAGGAGCTCTGGAGGTATATCTGGGAATTTGGTGTTGTGGGACTGGTAGAGACGTGGGTAGAAAGAAAGGAATGGGACAGAATAGAGCCAAAGCTGCCAAGGGGGTATAAGTGGAGACTCCAGGAGGCGGTCAGAGTGACCAAAAAAGGAAGGGCTAGTGGGGGAATTATAACGGGGGTTAGAGATGGATTAGAGGAAGAAGTTCATGGAGAGGAGGAGAGGGAGGGAGTGCAAATGAGGGAAGTAAAAATAGGAGGGATAGCGTGTAAGTTTGTGACAGTGAACAATAAGGATGGGATGGAAAGAATTGAGGAAAGGGTGGTAGACTTGCTAGGCGAAAGAGAGGAGGATATGGTGGTACTGGTTGGGGATTTCAATGCGAGGATGAGAAGGTAAGGGGGCCTTCACAGGGAAGGAGAGAGCTTTGAAGGGAAATCGAAGGATGGGAGGAGACGGAAAAATTCGCAGTAGAGGGGAGGGTGGAATCAGACCATCAGCCATTAAGTCTGTGGATAAGAGGTGAGGGTGGCGGAAGACAAGGCGGGGAAGAAGCCTCGATAGGGGAGGGTGACCTGGACGAGGGAGGCGATGAAGAAGTATCAGGAGCAGCTAGGAAATATACGCTTTGGAGGAGAGTCGGTGGAAGAGATATGGGAGGATCTGAAAGAGAAGGTGAGAGGGTGTGTGCAAAAGAAGGTACTTAGAAAGAAGAAGAAATGAATGGTGAAGCTGTGGTGGGATAGGGAATGTGGAAAGATGAAAAGGAAGGTGAAGATGAAGTACAAGAAGTAGGAAGAGGGTAATGCGAGAAGGAAGGAGTACGTAGAAATGAGGGAGGGGTTTAGATTGATGTGCAAGAAGAAAGAACAGGAAAAGGAGAAAGATCTAGAAGAGGACTTAGCAAATGTTAGGACTAAGGGAAACGTCTGGAAGATAATAAATAGGTTTAGGAAGCGTAGGGTGGGGGTCAGTGAGAAGATAGGGAGTGAGGAGTGGAGGGAATTTTTCAATCAATCATTCCAGGGCTCAGATTCAAGGAGGACGGATGGGGGAAGTAGAAGAACGGGGCAGGCAGAGATGGAGGAGTTGAATGACGAGGCGATAGAGAAGCAGACAAGGAAGTTGAAAAGGTCAAAAGCAGAAGGGCTGGATGGGGTAGAGAACGAAGCATGGCTGTTTAGTACACAAGAGGTTAGGGAGAGGCTGAAGGAGGTGTTGAAGAAAGTATGGAGGGGCGAGGGATTCCCAGGAGGGTGGATAGAAGAGTGAATAGTGCCACTGTATAAGAAAGGAGATAGAGATAGGCAGGAAAATTATAGAGGGAATACGCTAATGAATACGGCGTATAAAGTATACGCGATGGTGGTGGCAGAGAGAATGCGGAAGGATATCGAGGGGAAAGTAATATGGCCGGAGACGCAGGTGGGATTTAGGGCGGTTAAGAGTACTATCGACAAGATCTACGTGATGCAGCACGTGGTGGATAGAGAATCAGCGAAGAAGGGGACGAGAGTGTACGCGTTTTTTGTAGATCTCGAAGGCGCGCTTCCGTCAGTGGATAGAGGGAGGTTGTGGGAGGCGATGGAGGATAGGGGAGTAGAGAGAGGCCTAATTGAAAGGGTAAGGGAGATATATGAAGAGACCAACGACAAGGTAAGAGGAGGGGAGAGGATTTCGGAGGGATTCTGAATGGATAGGGGGTTAAGGCAAGGGTGTCCACATAGCCCAACGCTGTTTGCGATTTTGATTGCGGATATGGAAAGTAAGCTGGAGGCCAGGGTGGTAGAAGGAGCCAGGATAGGAGGAGCTACAATTTGGTTACTAGCGTATGCAGATGATATAGTGTTGCTGGCAAGCAGCAAGGAGGCGTTAAAGGAGATGATGAAGACGTTGAGAAGATACATGGATAAAAAGGGGTTCGAGCTGAATACGGAAAAAATCAAGGTTATGGTATTCAGAAAAGGAGGGGGAACGGATAAGGGAAGGGAGTGGAAGTGGAAGGGAAAGGAGGTGCAGGGGGTGAAAGAGTTTGTGTACCTGGGCTTCGCGTTTCGGAGGAATGGGGGAATGGATGGTCACATGAAAGAGAGAGTGAGGAGGGCAAATGTGGTGATGAGGCAGGAGTGGGGGTTGGGAAAGAAGTTATTCGCAGATGATTTTGTAAGGAGAATGAAATTGTTTGATTCACTAGTGATAAGTCTGCTATTGTATGGAGTAGAGGTGTTGCGGTGAGAGGAAAGTGAAGACGTAAATAGAACGCAGAAGAGGTATGTAAAGTGGACCCTGAGGTTGGCAAGGAACACGCCTAATTATATTATCAGGAAGAAGACGGGGAGAACGAGTGTAGGGATTCTAGCAGGAAGCCGGGCGTGTAAATATGAGGAGAAATTTTTGGAAGAGGGGGGAAGTAGGCTGGTTAGGGAGTGTTGTTGGAAGCTGGATAACAGGAGAGGGGGTGGGAAGATGGAGGTTGAGAGGGAAGGGTACTTTAGAACGAGTGGACTGCAGATGGATGAAGTGAGAAGGATGCACGAGGAAGGGAGAAAGGTATATGAGTTGTTTAAGAAAAACGGCATTGAGAGAGAGAGAGAGAAGACAGAAGGGGAAGGGAGGATAAGAGATTTTAGGTTTAATGGGAACTATGTGTGGATTATGCCAAGAGCAATAGCGCAATATTTATGTGAGAAAGGAGAGAAAGAAAGTCAGGAGCTTATAGCGAGGATCAGGTGTGGGTGCATGGAAGGTTTCAATAGGTTCTGGCTATCTCGGGAGAAGAAGTTGTGTGGACTGTGTGGGAAGGGGGATGCAAGAAAGGAGCACTGGTTGGAGGAGTGCGTAGAGGTGGAAAGAAGTGAGATAAGCATGGAGGTACTGTTGCATGAAAAGGGGGGGAAAAGGGCAGTGGCATGGGTGAACGGAGTGTTGGGTAAGATGGAGATGAAGAGAAGGAAGGAGGAAGAGGAATGGAAGAGGAAAGATTGTAAATATGAGAGGAAGTAGATATAAATAAGTTGTGAATATTGTGAATAGTAGATACGTAGTAGGTATTAGCCGCGAAATCAGAGGTTGGCAAGCGAGGCAATGGGAGAAAGTAGGTGCTTGCGAGCGAGGCGAGGCGAAGCGAGGAAAGCAAGGCGATAAGAGCGTGTGGTCTTAGAGATAAGGAATGGATCGATGTTAGTTTTTAAGGGTTAGTTTCATGAAAATTCTGTAAAAAATGGAAGTGTAAGCAAGTCAATTTTTTAAGGCCAGCAGGCTGAAAAATAAACGTTTATCTATCTATTTCAGAAAAAATCCTTTACATATTATTCATCGTGCTTGAATAAGTATATTTTAGTTTTTTAGCATCTTCGCTCTCTGAATCAAAATTTGTAAAGTTCTAATAATTATTATTAGTGAAATTTAAAGAAAAAAATGAATTTTCATCTAAAAATGAAATAGTTAAATTTTCAGATTTTCAGTTGAAAAATAATCTTCATTGTTAAAAACTGCTTGAAAATGATTCTAAAATCTAGCGAAATTAATAAAAATCGCGTAAAGTATGTATACAAAAATTGTAATTGGATCGTGAAGTGTTCCCCCTAATGTACGTATTTGGCTAGTGAAACGGAAACATTTTTTACTTTATACTGCCAAAATTGTTCATAAACTATTTTCATTTGGGTCCAGTTAAAGCTTAATATTTTAAGGAAAAATTTAATTTCATGTCCCTTTTTCTAATTCTTATTATTATAGCAAAGTTGCGATCTTCTTTATATAAATGAGAAAATGTGTTTGAATGTTATATGGAACATGAAGAAATAATTGTTGTGGAGAATAATGAGAAAAAGAAAGATGAGGTAATGATGCATACAACTTTCGCCTATTAAATATTTTTATTTTTATACCTTTCTATAATACATTAAAGTAGAAACCTGTGTTTAATCGCATTATTCATGACTGACTCTCAAAATGAGCTATTTTTTTCTGACAGATTTATGCTATCATACATAATGGATCCTTGAAGAAGGATCAAATTTATTAGATTATCTCCATTAGTTACTAGACCAGCCGGTATTATTATAATTTCAGAATGAAATTGCCCATTCTGGGGAGCGCTTCGATAAATACTATGATCATTAACATACTGCAAATTCTTCATTAGATGACCATTGACACTTACTGCTAGAATAGGATGTCCTGGAGCGTCGGGTGCAGTGGCTATGGGTTCACTGGAGCTCGCTGCTGCCAACCCAATTCGTAAAATTCTATTTTTTTCATTTGCAGTATCTCCGTATCTAATAGTCCAGTTTCCCAGTTTCGTTTGTGCATAATACCAGTCTGTATGAATATCGCTTTTTCCAATTTCGAATTCTAGATTCGCTGGTGGTAACGTGTGCCAGACATAATTGCGTGATTCATTACTATACCGATATGAGTCAGATCGCCTGTTTGTTTCTCCAATGGACCACTTCACTTCCGTGGGTACCGACAACTCCAAGAAGGCTTCGTTCCTTCCTTCGGTGATGGTTATCAATTTCTCTGACTGGAAACCAATTCCATATCCTTCTATTGGATATGCCGTTAACTTATATGTTCCTGGTCTGATATTTTCTAGATTAAAAGCCCCATTTTCGTCTGTTTCAGTGGAGTACGAATATCCAAGAACTTGTAGGTCAAATTCTTCTGTCAAGGAAGATGAAAGTACAACCATGCTTCGAACAGGACAAGTCACCTGACCTTGAAGTGTGACTCGGTTTAGTGGATATTCTAGTTCATTCATCCATTCATATGGCCAGATACTCTGTTCCTCTTTAGCCTGACGGATCGTATCAGCCTTTAGTTCTTCGTCGGTTCCTTCGTTGAAGTAAAGCAGCCAGGGACCATATAATTTTGACCATCCTGGCGGCGCAGTAAGGGAAGGTGAACCGAAGTGCCCTGCTGTCATAACATTTAAAATAAGAGCTTCGTGATGAACAGTTAGGTCTTGTTTGAGAGGACCTCCAGAATGGTAGTCTCGACTAGCGGAGATCAACCATGCACCATATCCATTTCCAAACACCCCTTGATATGGTGTTTTTCTAATATACGCTGCATAATCATACTTGGAATAGATAGTACCATCTTTAAGTCTCCATGTGGTATCCTGGATTAGTCTTTTATTGCTTAATTCACTTCCATCTGGGATAATTCCTTCCTGTAATCCATTGGTCGCCTGATTCATAAATTGATAATCAAATCGGTAGACTGTACGAAGTAAGCTAAAAGTTATTGTTTCATCAGCAGTGTTTGAGACACGAACGTATGTGTAGAGGCCACTGAGTCCTTGTTCCATTATATAGTGGTGTTCTATCGTTACCATTCCAGGCCTGTCTTCCAAGTACATGATGTGGACACGCTCAGCTGATTCATTTCGTACGTGAAGAGAAGTGGGGGAAAATCGGTGATAAGTGCCGTTATGCCAGTCAAGATAAAATGATCCACCTCGAGCGACATTTTTCACGAGGTTCATGTCATTTTTATATAAAGATGAAACAGTCCCATCGTTTGCGAAAGTTATTTTTATCAAGCCGTTGTCGAGAGTTGCTGTAAGGTTTCTGATGGTGAGGGATAAGTGAGGATGATTCTCTGTTGAGATATTGTGCTGAGGTGATATAGCTTCAACTATGAAGAACAGAACAAAAATCAATTATCAGAAAAATAAATATAATAATTGAGACAGTAACTTACTTAACAAATTCGAAAAAATTTAACTCCCAAAAACAAACATTTACTTTATATAATATAAAAGAAATAAGCACGTATAAGTGTATTAGTGTATATCTGGTTTTATTTGATTAATAACGTACGCGGTTCTTTTTGAACTGATAAGGAATCTGTACAGTGTCCTTCAAACATTTTTTTTTTGTTATGAAGTGATCATATCTATGCATATCATTATTATGCTGAAACATAGCTTAAATGAACTTTGAATATTGCATATAACTAAATATTTGATTCATATCATGCAAAGAACGTGATTAATAGAAGATTTGGATTGAAAGACGAATTCGAACCTAATTTTGAGGTCAGATGTTTTAGTTAGCAAATAGCTTATGTACGAATTATTACAAATTCACTTTTATTTAATTTTTGCTTCAAAATAAGTTCCTTTAAACTTATAATGTGTTGAAATTTACGATAAATAGTACAATAATTGTTTTTTATTGAGTTGATGGCACCCTTTTTTGATTTCATAAATAATACTTTGTATATATATATATAATAATATTTTACTATCAATTTCACAAATAATGCATATCTAAATCATTCAGTATATTGAAAAGTATGTATCCAAAATAAAATAAATTCATTTCGTTTGTATGGCATGCCAATAATAGAGCTAAGGTACAAAGAATTTGTGCTCTTACCCTCAGATATCAATTCCATTTAGGACATTTTTTTTATGGAAAATTATTTTCAGTATGCAATAATTACTTCGAACTAAAGACAAAAATCGTAAAAACATTTTTATGCACAAATTAAAATGCATCTTCAAAAATCTACCTATACTCCATTGATAATAAGGACTATAATTTTTATTAACATGTTTTTTCATTAATCTATAGACATATATGCCATTGTCCAAATCTTATTTTATTTAATAATAAAATTAGAGTTTTTTCATATACGTGCTGAATTTATTGACTCTTCTTTATTTCATAAATATTTAAAAGAAAAAATTCCCACCACTTAAAAAAGAATATTTTCTTAAAAAAAAAGTTCCAAAACTTCGGTAAGATGGAACTACTGAACTTCTGTAATCTGTGCGTTCTTCTTAGGCACATTTACGTTTTATTAGATTAATGATAAAAGGATAAATATGTTTATTTGAACGCACAGGAAAAATCTAGGGTTTCTATTCTGTGCGATTGAAGTACACAGTGAGAAATTTCACATTGAAATATTGAAAATATAAATATATAACTAATTTTTCGAATACATTGCGGACTAAACTTTTTTGAATATCAGAAATAAGAAATAAAGTGACCTAATTCCAGTTGTACTTACCGAAAGTAATAGTGCAAATAACCAAAAGTATTACTATATGAGCATCAATTTGGTGACCCATGTTGAGTTTTCGTTTAACAGGAAAATAAGTAAGTTTAACAGAGCTTATATAATAAATATATATCCCCTCTTCAAAAGTGGTAAAAATGGGGCTTATATTGCAATACGTAATCTCCTCTTATGATGGAAGTTAACAAATTCATGACCACTTAATTACCTTACTTTTGCGGGACTTCCCGCCCGCCAATAAAATCAACTACTTTACATATTAAGTGAGTTAATCAACATTCATCAAACATTTCTTAATACTCGTATATGCATAACATATATGTGATGATTAGTCAAACATCACTTATGAAAATTATGACATCAAATGTGTTTCTATTCACCTCGCACTGATTTCAACTACAATAATTTTGGTTCAGTTTGCAATATATGCAATATATGCTTTTTCTCTGCCTAATTTAGGTATAAGGAAAGTTATTTTGCACGAAAAAAATTTGATAAATGCTTTATTTACAGGATGAAACAGTTAAAGGAAACATGATTTTGTCAATGTCACCCTGGAAATTCACGATGATTCATTATGATAAATTGAAATTTTATATTTAAGTTTATCATTTTTTTTAATCAAATGCGCGAAAATGACATATCTTCTTGTTTCTTCTGTAAAATTCCGATTTTGGCACTCACAGAAACAGCTCAAGGGAGGGGGGGGGGGGGGGGGGAAAAGAGATTTATTTTTAATCGTTCAAGGTTGGGGGCTGGCTATCCTTCACTCATGTACGTCATTCTTGCAAATTCGCAAAAATTTCCTCCTGAATATTATCTTTTAAGTTATAAATCTTGGTGGGTTAAAAATTCAACTCTTTTCGTATAATATTAACCTTTCGCTTGAAATTCATATTTGTCGTTGATAAGTCAACTGCAATATTTTTTGGATGAAATAGGTTTTTTCTGTAAATTTGCGTTTTTAATTTAAAAGTTAATCTCCTTTTGGGAGAAATATTGCATCTTCCTTGGACAAAAATGCAAATGTTTTGCCCAAAATTCAACTCATTCCTAAAAAATTTACTTTTTGTTTAAAATTTGTATTTTTCTGTTGAAAAGTCTATTGAAATCGTTGTGGATTGATAATCAACTTGTTTTTTGAAAATTTGTATTTTTGATTTGAAAATTCATCTTTTTTAGTAGAAGTTTCATTTTTCTTGGACAAAAATGCATCTGGTTGATTGAAAATTTAACAATCTTGTTAAAAAGTCATTAAAAAGTCACACTATTTTTTTAAAGTTTTTTTTTAATTCATCTGTTCGAGAAGAAATATTTCGTCTTTCTTGAATATAAATGCAACTGTTCGGTTTAATATTCAACAATATTGTTGAAATGTAATACTTTTCATTTGAAAATTCTGCTGTTTTGTTGAAAATTAAATTATTTTTTAGAAAATTTAGTTTGTGGTAAAGATTAATATTTTGGTGTTGAAAAAAGAACTGAAATTTTTTCTGAATAAAAATTCAACTATTTTTTGAATTTTGTTTTTTTTCAATAAAAATGTATCTGTTTTATGAGAAATTTCATCTTCCTCGGATACAAAATCAACTGCTTGGTTGAAAATAAAACTGTTTTGTTAAAAATTATACTTTTGGTTGAAAATTCTGTTTTGTTGAAAGTTTAACTATTTGGGAGAAAATCTACTTTTTGCTTATAATTCATATTTTGGTGTTGAAAAATGAACTGAAAGCTTTTCTCGATAAAAGTTCAACTACAACAAAATTTTTCCTTTTTTTATCAAAAATTCATCTGTTTAGTACAAATTCCATCTTTCTTGGATAAAAACTCTACTATTTGGTAGAAAATTCAAGTATTTCTTGAAAATCGTATCCCTTTTGTTTGGAAAAATTCGTCTTTTTGGATGAAAAATTCCATTTTGTTCGTAGAAATTTATTTTTTGTTGAAAAAATTCATATTTTGATCTTGAAAAGTCAACTGCAATCATTTCCTGATGAAAATTCCACTATTCTATTTTATATTTTTAAATAAAAATTCATATGTTTCAAGAGAAATTTCATCTTTTTTGAATAACATTTCAACTATTGTGTAGAGAATTCAACAGTTTTGTTAAAGAATTATCCTTTTTGGGTAAAAATTCGTCTTTCTGGATTGAAAATCAAAATTTTTTGTAGAAACTTATTTCTTGGTTAAAAATTCATATTTTGATCGGGAAAAGTCAACTAAAATATTTTTTAACGGAAAATTCAACTATTTTTTTTTCATTCATTTTTTGTTTGTTTATGAATTGATCCGCTTTGGTAGAAATTTCTTTTTCATATGAAAATGCAACTTTTTAGTTAAAAAATATTCTCCTTTCTTGAGTATTCTACTATTTCGCTTGAAAGATTTGGTTGAATCATTTTGTTAAGAAATCATTTCTTTTTGAAGAGTTATATTTTTAGTTGACAATTCATCTCTTTGGTTGACAGTTTAACTAACTTGTTGAAAATTAATCTTTTTAAATTGAAAATTCTACTACTTGGGTAAAAGTCTCGGGTTAAAAAGTGAACTGTTTCGTGGAAAAGTATTTTTTTTAATTAATTTTTTAACTGAGAATGTAACTTTTCCATTTTTTTTAAGATAGATCTTTTTTAGTTGGTAATTCTTTTTTTGTGGTAAAAAAAGTTATTTGCTTGGTTTAAAATTTCATTCTTGTTGGATAAAAATGCATCAGTTTCTTGGAAGAATAATTTTTTGCTGAAGTCATGCTGAAGTCTTGTTGGTTTTGAAAACACTTTTTTTTTGTATAAATTTCATCTTTTTTAATTGAAATATAAACTAATTTAGATACAGAGGTAAATTTGCACATAACCGATTTCTGCGTGAAAGAAATTTTGGTGAATACAATCCGTTATACGGAGACAGTTTATTGTAGAAAGTTTCGCAAAAAGTGAGTACAGCTGGGACGTTGCGTCATTTGGGGAAGATGTCACCTAGTTGAATAACAGTTGAATACAAAATAATAGACAAAGTTCAATAAAACAAACTCACTTAATCTCTAATTTTGTGTGAATTTTCATTTGTTGAAGTAATAATTTATCTAGATGTGTCTATAGACCTACGGCTAAGAGAATTCAGCAAAGAAGAAGAAATATCAATTTGCTTAAAGATATTACGACTTGCGATTTTAATTTCAGTTTGACTGACCGAAAGTGAATATATAAAGGGTGCAAATTATTATCAATAGAATCCGATGATCTATTTTGCGTTTCGGTTCCGGGTATTTAACATGGAACCATGAAGAGACATCAACCTAAGTTATAGAAACATGAATATCCCCTCTTAAAACATGATGACAACTTATTATTTATGACTATATGCTACTGTAGGAAATGATCTACACAATATTTGAGTCATATCTCAGGAACCCGTGGATATATTTAAAGTTTTCTCAGGTTAAATTAAAAATCAGATTTCAAAAACGATATGGCTTAAATTTCAGGTTCTTACTACAAATTTCTTAGGTCATGCCACAAGTTAAAATCGAGGAACGAAAGTCGAAAAATTCTTGAACTTTTTCGAAATCTTCTAACGTCCTATATTCTCATTAAAAATAAAAATTATTTGTTTTAGGGGTCATTCGACGCGGAATTTCATAAACATTCATACTTGATTTCAAAGACAAATATATGTGTAGAAAGTGAATGTACGACCTCGCAAGTAGAATCATTTGAAAGATTTGAAATTTTCGCGTCGAATTTGTCCAAGTCAAAATTATTTTAATGAACTACTCCAAAAATATTCAGCTTCAAAGTTAAAAGTTTCTTCAGTCTAATGAACACTTTGAAATCTCGATTGTAACTATTTGCCAAATCTAGAAGAGACTTGTAAGGACTAAAGGATTTCAGGGCCCACCTGACCCTGGCACGTGTGACAATCTCGTTGGCAAGTCGTCATTGGGGCCCAATTGGGCCACAGGTGACTTCGCTTGCCTTGGAGTTGCCGTCCCCCCTTCTTCAGACCTTGAAAAGCTTGGAAAATGTGCCCTGATCAGATGGGTCAAGGTATCCCCGTCAGACTCTGAGTATCCCCCTCCGGGA
The DNA here is from genome assembly GCA_932178445.1 of Andricus quercusramuli. NCBI lineage: Eukaryota > Metazoa > Arthropoda > Insecta > Hymenoptera > Cynipidae > Andricus > Andricus quercusramuli. The sequence goes on along the minus strand of CAKNXH010064676.1, from coordinate 3,432 downwards.
AATTTCAGAGTGCCGAGAATAGCTTCCGCATTTCGAAAAAGCAGCCTGTCCAGTCTAGCTGCCTCAGCTCCCTTCTCGATGTCTGTGCAAAAGTTGGTCCAGCTCTCCTGCTTTGCCTTACGTATTACACCTCTGTGTTCGTCCCTCATCGTTGTGAATGACGTCCATAGTTCCTTCGTTTTGCCAATACTGGCACGTCTGAACCTCTCTCTGGTTACCCAGCGAAACTCTTCGAGTTTCCCATTCCACCAGTATGTCTCCCCAGCCTTTCGGACTCTTGTAGGTCGACTATTACTTTCATAAGTAGCTTGGATGGCTTCCGTCAAAGTTTTAGCTGCCATCTCAAGGGTGTCCACGTCTCGAATTGACCTGGGAACCTCTGAAAGTGTACATCTTAGTTTCATGAAAAACTGATCCCAGTCCGTTCTTTTTGGATTCCTCACCCATTTAGGGCCATCGGGTACAACGGATTCCAACACAAACTCTATCTGTGAGTGATCTGAGAGAGAGGGTTCATCTGGAACCCTCCACTTCTTGATACTATCCCTCAAATTACTGGTGCAGAGAGTGATGTCAATGACTTCTTCCCTGGCCGAATTACGGAACGTCGGGGTGTTCCCCGTGTTAAGAATATCTAAGTCTGTAGTGATTAGATATTCCAATAGGTCATAACCTCTCGAGTTGACGTCCGTGCTACCCCACAAAGTATGGTGGGAATTAGCATCGCACCCCAAAAGAAGAGGCATGCCTCTTACCTTGCAATATTCCACCAGTGTACATACCTCCTCTGGTTGGTTAGTATCGCTGTCATAAGGAAAATAAGCTGATCCTAGAACTAGCCTCCCTATTCCTTTGAGATCCATGGCTATCACCATCAGGTCTCTCGAACATAGTTCAAGCAGCGGGACAGCACTAACTCCCTTCGACAGTATACATGCCCTCGGTTTGGCTGGCTTGGGGTCCATGGTTCTTGGATTAGCGAGATACCTGTATGCCTCGCAGCCGTGCCCCTCTGCAGAACTGTAGAGGCGCCTTTGCTGTGATGCAAGTTAATCTGGGTAATGGTGAGACCAGGAGCAGTCATTTAGGTCTGCTCCCGATCTTCCTGCGTCTCAACAGGTCCCTCCTGTCCCTGGCCGGTAACCCTAAAGTTGACCTGTCTAAAGTGATAGAAGGATCTGTTGTTGAATGCCGAAAGGGCCCTCGTTTGGGACTCAGGAATATACACAACTAGGAGATGCCTAGTACATCCTATTGTGCCTTCTTCCTGAGGCTTTTCGAGCCTGACAATTCGCTAGGACGCTGTCTTCAGTGAGGGGTTGAATCCCTCTAAGCGACGGAGCACCTCAGACGGACTTCCGGTTTGCCCGGGAAACACGCCGTAGCTCTTACCATCTTTTGGAGCAACTCAACCCCACCCACCTTAAGGGACGCACCTCCACACGGCTCTGTCTCGACCACCGCTTTGAGTAGCCAAGCTTTAGCCGCTGGGTCGACTGCCACAAATACAAAGACCCCTCCGCTGCAGAAGGAGGTCACAAATGTTAGCCACTGCTCTGGGGACACTTTTCAAACGCCCTCCAGGTGGCCTCCCTAAAAATCTCAAACTGCTCCTCCGTGAGCAATGAGTCCGGGTAGTTGATGTCAGCCACCACCAGCGTCAGGGGGTTGGTCCTCTGAGCGGCCGTCAGTCCAGCTCCCAACGACTCTCTGTTCGTCGGCAGCTGAGCCGGCTTGTGCCTCTTCACAGGCCCAGCCGCAGGTCATTCCTGTCCCGATTACAAACTGTCAGTCGGTCCGGGAGAGCCTCGACCCAGGGATCCAGAGGCCCGTGTTAGCTAGGCTCTTTCACCCTTCTACCATGCCGTAATCACACCTGCCAGGAGAGCCCGTTTATAGGGATCCTTTTCCTTCCATCCGGGAGAGCCCGTGTATAGGAATCCTTTTCCTTTCAACCGGGAGAGCCCGTTTATAGGGATCCTTCTATTCATATCCATGCGCATGCAGGCCGAGGTCCTTTTGACCCCTATGTCCCACATGCTTAAGCCTCCCCACCAACCGCCAAACCACCCAAAAGTTGTAGATGCGGCTCAAAACTATCGACCGCGCAGAGCACCCGACAATGTATCGGAAAACATTGCCCATCACCCTAGAGTTCGGGGTGCTGAAAATAATTTAGATGGAAACACGGCGGAGATCCAGCGGAAAGCCCACATTGAGTGGACGAATCAACTTAAGGATGACTTTCCAGAATGCTACGACGCCAGCATTGTCCCTGCTCACGGAGGCTCTAGGGCGCGTATGCACATACTGTGCCGCCAGAAACACTCAGAGCTTGAGCACGTTTCGCGTTGGTCATTGCGAAATCAACGCACCTACCTCTCGAAAAATGGATGTGTATGCGGAGCGCTTCCGAACTGCTACGTGAACAAGCTGCAGATGAAGATGAGGAAGTGCCATTAAGACCAACCGCATGAAGTAGGCACCTTCTGAGTGATGATCGCAATTTCAGGATAAGGAGGAACATTGACATGCAGGTTCCTCCTAAGCCCCAAGATCTGGCTGAAATGGATGCCTCTCTTCGTGAAGATATCTCGGAGGAGTCCGACCTTTACACCACGTGTTCAGTGTGTGATTGACTACATAACATCTGGCAGACCATTAATGGAAATGCTCCGAAATTTCGCCCAAGTACTGAGGATCTACAATCACACACTGGACAAGACAAAGCTGCTGACAATCAAGCAGAATAGGTCAGTAAGAATCAACAGTTTCTCGCTGACCCATCGCGCCTCTTCAGCGATCTCCATGTTTGTGAAGTCTGACGCGTTCAACTCGTCGCCAAATGTATCCAGTTTTTTGTATGTTTTTTAGATATCCCTCCCGGTTATTTCAAGCACAAATAAATATCGCGCTACGCCTTTTTGAGAAACATTCTTTTTTTATTTTGAGCTATTGGAAATATCATTTTTCTCGATATCATCGCAAAATATGAATAGCAGTTGATAGTTCAAAAGTGTTTCCTTCCTCGAATCTATATAACTATACCCTCACCAGATATTTAACCTGTATAATTCAACACATTTTTTCAAAAAGGTAGAAAAAAATCATTGAAAATCAACTAAAAAAGCATTTAATTTAAAGAACTTTAACATACTAATTTTAAAAACGTATGTTTTTCGGTCATTGACTATGGGAGGAAGATGTTCCATGAGATTATTCAGGTGGCTGAGCTTCAATGTAAAGAAAATTTGGTTTTTACCTCTAAAATTGAAGAAATATAATTTTTAAGAAGAGAAAATCTCATTTTCCTCGAAATAGAATCAAAACTTTTTAGGGATGTAAAAGGAGAACCTATGAAACAAAAGAACGACTGCACTCCAAATGAAACGCTGAAAGCAAAAGAGAACTAAAAAAAAAACGTACGCAGAA
>CAKNXH010064674.1:0-14765 GCA_932178445.1 Andricus quercusramuli | reverse complement strand
AAAAAAACCTTATAAGTGAAATATGGGGTTTGCGAGTTTTTTGGTGCTAATTATAATTTTTTTACGGGTTTTCTTAACGGAAATTGTCTCTTATACATGAAGTACTACTTCGTACTGATAATAAGATGCTTAGAAAAATTAATTTTGAATATCATTTTTTCGAAACAAAAAAAAAGGATTTATTTTCTTGTGGACTCGAACAAATTACCGGGCGATATAGATGAAAATTCAAGAAATAACTAAATGTGGACCACCCTAAATTGTATATCGTCAGAGACGAGATGTGTTTTCTCCAGGGATCAATTTTGCAATAAACTTCTTGTTTTAATTCAAAACAAAACTTCTACAAGTCCTTTGGCTTCGAAGACCTAGCCCTCCGATTTACCCCTAATTACTTTATTCTTCATTTTTGTCTCTTGTGTGAGATAGCTTTTTTGTTTAAATTAAATTTTTTCGAAAATTAGGAAAAGAGTTAAAATTTTATTATTATTATATTATATTATACCATTAAGCTATTTCCCTTCCGGGGTAGGCGTGACTTGATCGGTTGGAAAGATATTTAATAGGTATATAGGTATAAAGTAAGTCGGTACATGGGTATATGGGTATATGGTATATAGGTATATAGGTGTTAGGTATGTATGTTGTAGATTGATCTGGAATTCTCGTGTTATTTATTTAAATGACACGTTCATTCCTCAACACTGCTCCGACCCAGGTTGCTGATCAATCTCTCTAGCGATCACCCCAAGTGAAGAGCCTCACAAAATTGTTATGTATGGTTCTCCACTTGGGCCCGTCAGTATCCAAGGTCTTTGTTTCAGGTGCCATTCACTCTATTGTCACTTTGTTTACAAACTATTTGTCACCACACTTTTCTGTCCTGTCATACTACTCTAGCTTCCTTCACGTCCATGCATTTTTTCATGCAAGCTCTTCTGTTTCTATGGCCTAATTCACTTGAAACAACACAATACTATTAAAAAGATTATTATTGTTGAAGTTCACTTATTATTTGTTTATAAATTGAGATGTCAAAGCAAAACTAAAGATTTTAGAAAAAGAAACCAACTTCCTAGCATTACTCTACGAGAAGCTAGTTAAAGACAATAATAAATTGGTTAGATAAGCATGTTTCTTGTTTTGCATTAATTATAACCTCCCTAACTAAAAAGTGGACAAAAAATTGAAATTTTCAGAAAGAAAACCGCAACTATCTGGCATTAATATAGATGAGGATAGTCATGAACAACAACAATTTGTTTTTACTAGGAATCTGTATTATCTTCAGAGATGGTAACTATCAATCATTAGAGAAATCCTTCACACACCGTGAAATTGGAATTCTATAATATCGATATAATGTATCTCCTCTAGTAAAGATAGTGTTAACGTCCTTTCAGACCAGATGGAGCTATGAATTAAATATTTTAAAAAATTAAATTTTTATTCGAAAAAAAGATCTACTTCTTTTCGCTCCGCTGGGAATCGAACGCCAGGTCAACTGATTGCATTGTATCTAACATAACACCTTGCAAATGAAGCGTATTCGAAAAAGGGGCTCTTCTTCCGATCTCTCCAGTAGCTTAGTGGTAGAACACCTGACCTGATTAGGATTAGATGCAAACATACCTGGGATCTTGAAATGAGTATCCATTGTACTTATACTCCCTTCGTATTAAATACTCATTCATAGATTGCCTATATATTACTCTAATTTCGAAGGTTTAGAATTTTAATTTATTTAGTTTTGAAGACTTTTAAATTCTTTTAACACTTTTAAATTACTGGAATATTTTTGAATTAATACTTAACTGTGATCAATTGTTTCGAAAAATATTTATTAATACATTTTTATTCATATTTGTGACTAACTTAGACTTTCAACTTAATCGCAAGCTATTTGAACGGAAGGCACAAATTCGTTGTACTTGAACTTCCAAAATATTTGGAAATTGTTCATCTAATTTGTTTGTGAAAATATAAATTGTTGTATTTCACCAAATGTTATCAAACTTCAAAATCAGCCATAGAATACGAATGAGAAATTTATTTTCGAATTCCACACCTATAAGTCTATTTCAAAGGGTTTTAAATAAACCCCATAAGTTAAAAGTTGGGTATTGCAAGTTTCTGGCGCTAAATATTAGTTTTTTGAGGTTTCTTTTAGTAAACATTGTTTCTAGTGCCTAAAATATTATTTTATAGTGATAACTAGATTTTCAAATATATTGTTAAAACAATTTATTATATTTTATAGCCATTTTCTCTGAGAATAAATTTAGAAATTCACAGTTTTATCTGATTTTTTCAACTTTCCAGTTAGACCGAGGCAATAATCAACTGAATTTAATAGACAAAATTGTTGGAACTATTTATTATTATAATAATATTCTTTTAGAATAATGCTAGAAAGTTGCATTTTTTTCTAATATTTTCCACTTTTAAATTAAATTAAATTCTAGTGAGGTATAATAATTAATTTAATTTAACAAACATAATTGTTTAAAGAATTCATTATTTTTATTAAACATTCTCGTTGAATAATGCTAGAAATTTGCGGGCTTTTATGGAATTTTTCAACTTCGTAATTAAAAAGCCAAAGCAAAGTTGTAAATTTCAGAAAAAAACGCCTTTTTCTAGGAATTATCTAAGGAAAGATAGTTATAAGCAATAATACATTTTTCGAACAATCGTGTTTGTTAACTGGTCTTTACATTGTTATTAAAGTAAAAACAAACAACTAGATTTTATGAAAGGTTCTAATTAACCGATTTAGCTTTTTAAAGTCTTAAATTATTTGTAATAAGACGTACTTTCACATTACCATGAATCTTAAGAAATTTTTCTATTCTTTTTAATCATTCCAATATTCTTGGAAAACTTATAAACTTTGTTCAAAATCTTCAAAAAATAACATTTTTTTAAATTATTTAAAATTTTTAATTATTTTGAATCTTTTCAAATCTTTTAAACCTTTTAAATATCTTTCAAAATGATTCAAATTTTTCCTAAAATTGGTAACTAGAAAAGTGGAATTATCAACAAAACAGTTAATTTTCAACCAAGAAAGATGAATTTCCTACCGTAAAAGATGAATTTTCTACCAAAAGACGAATTTTTAACGAGTTGAATTGAACAAAACAAAACGATTTGAAAAAAAAATTGAATCCTCAAAAAGATCAATTTTCAATACAAAAAGATGAAGTTTAAACAAAATACTTGAATTTTCAGCTAAAAATGGAATCGTTACATTTTCTGTTAAAAAAATCATTTTCAACATATAAAAATTAATTTTCAAGTAGTCGTATTTAATTAAAAAAGACAAATGTTAAAAAAAAAACGAATTTGAGAAAAAAGTTAAATTTTCAACCAAAAAGGTGAATCTCACATAAAAACAGAATTTTTAACAAATTATTTGAACTTTCAACCAAAAAAAGGTAAATTTTCAACAAAAACTATTAAGTTTCCACCAAGAAATTTAATTTTCTACAAAAAAGATCAATTTTTGACAAAATACATCATTTGTTTAAAAAATGGTTGAATTTTTTAGCCAAAAAGACAAATGATCTACAAAGCCGTTGAATTTTCAACCCTAAAATATGATTTTTTAACCAAAAAGTTTATTCCTCACCAAATAGTTGAATTTTTAACCAAATAGTTCATTTTTAATCAGACAGTTAAATTTTACACCAAAAGTTATGAATCTTGATCAAAAAAATTAATTTTCAACTAAACAGTAAACCTTCATTAAAAATAAAAATAAAATTTTCAACCAAGTCTTTCAAGTTTTACCCGCGCAAATGAATTTTTAATTAAATAGGTCAGTTTCTTAACAAAGTCTTTCTATCAAAATTTGTAAACAAAATAGTCGAATACTCAAGAAAAAAAGAGTGCCTGGTAAGAGATAAGTTTTTCAACAAAAAAACAAAAAATTGAATTTTTACAACAAAAAATTTTCAGCTTGACTTTTCAACAAAAAAATATAAGTTTTAAATAAGAAGTACATTTTCTATCAAGATACTGGAATTTTCAACCTAAGAAAACGATTTTTCAACAAAACAGATGAATTTTCAATCAAAGAGTTGCCATTTTATCTAAGAAAGATGGAATTTCTATTAAAATAGATAAATTTTTTAATTAATACAACTTTTCAAAAAAATAGTTGAATTTCTACCCAAAAAAATTTCAGTTTGACTATTTAACAACTAAATATGAGTTTTAAATAAATTTTATTCAAGATTTATTATAATAATTTTTTTGTATTTAATTTTATTTTACGCGTCTCTGAAACTAAAAATCTTCAAATTTTAGGGTAATAAACTCCACCCGAATTTATTTCTAAACTGGAACCAAAAGGGATAACAGCTTAATTTTACTGTCGGGAATCCCCGTAATAAAGTTTACGATTCTATTTACAATGTGCAGTTTAAATATTTTAGGTACGGTAGCCTTCCAAGATATAATCCAAGGCGAGAGAGGCAAGCGAGGGGAATCTCGCGTAGCCCAATGGTGGGGGTATACTTAGCAGGTAGGAAAATGCGAGTCGGGAATCGGCCACTCATGATACAATGGGCTCCTAATAAAAGTAAGGTGTTCAATAAACTTGTTAAGAGAGCGATCATAAAACCCTCACAACATCCATCATCGAGCTCGTTTAAACAACTGTAATTGTTAATTATCACACCTGGAGGATGAAGAGAGGGCGAGAGAGAGGGTCTGCTCTCAGTGAGGTTGAACAAATCTCCACCTATTTTTACAGGTACTACCTGCTATAATGTAATCGGAAGTTTTACTGAAATATATATCTTGAACTTGGAATTGTACTTTTTACGTTTAGTAACCACCCAAGGTAGGCAGTTGCATAGGGGCCCCGAGGGTCTGAGGGCCCAGATGGCCCCTCAGACTTTTCTAACTTTTTCTCTAAAAAAAAGTCAATTGAATTTCAAAATTATACTATTGGAAATTAGAAGACCAGCCCCTCAGACTTTTTCAACTCCTTCTTTGACAAAAAAGTGTCAATTACATTTCAAAATTATGCTATCTGGAATGAGGGTCCCAATTAGCCCCTTGGATTTTTGTAATTTTTTCTTTAAGAAAAAGAGTCAATTGACTTTCAAAACAATAGTATTGGGAATTAAGGAAATATTGGGCCCCTCAAACATTTTTAACTTTTTCTTTAAAAAAAGCGTAAATTACATTTCAAAATTATGCTACGGGGAATTAGGGGCCCAGTCGGCCACTAAGACATTCGTGAATTTTCCTTTTGCAAAAAAGCGTCAATTACATTTAAAAATTATGCTATGGAGAATTAGGGGCCAAATGGGCCCCTTAGATTTTTGCAACTGTAAAATGTAAATTTAAAAAACTATAAATAGAAAAATTTCGAATTTGCAAGAATTTGCAGCCAAAAAGATTATTATTCTACCGAAAAGACGAATGTTCATCAAATTACATGAATTTTCAACTAAGCAATACAAACTATAGCATTGAAGAGAATTAATTTTACACTTTAAAAAAGAATTTTCTACAAAACAGTTTATCTTTGTCTGTAATACTTAAAATTTGTAGCCAAAGAGATAAATTTTCAACTAAAAATTTTATAGTAGTTGACCTCACAACAAATAAATATTTTTATTCTAACAAAAACGAATGTTCAATAATTCGTCAACCAGTTTCATTTACTACCACAAAAATTTTTGTTTACCAAGAACGACAATTTTGTAACAAAGTTCATAAATGTTTCAGCAAATGCATCATTTCTTTACTTAATGATAATTTTTTCAAATAAAAAGTGCAATGTTCAACAAAACAGTCCTATTAAATAAAAAATACTTTGTTATTCTAGGAAGAGCACAAATTTCAAGAGGATTCTCGAAATTTCAAGCCAATAAAAATATTGATACTTATGAAATGTCATTATCATGTTTTCAATTATAATCACATAATATTATCAATATTCGGATTTTCCGCATTGCTATATTCAATTAAAATTAGGTCCTGAATGCTTCTTATATTTACAGAAACTGTGCCATGAATATATACAGGGTGTCCCAGACTCAAGTGTCCAGAATTATTTGACCGCATAAAAATAAAAAAAAATAAATCTAAAATTCCTTTTCCAAAAATCAGTTGAAGTTTCACTTTTTGAGTTATAGAATATTTAAGCTGGTCCAATCAGAAGCACCGTATAAAAAAATAATTATTGGATGTGATTGAAATCTTGATATAAGAACTGTATTCTTATAACGAGAATTTCTTAGGAATGTTCAAAAACATTTTTCCAAATTGAATTATATATTAAAGTTATAATGAATTGATATTAAATGTATATTAATTATAATATGTATAATGCTATGCATTATATTTATAATATTCTAGAAAATGAAATCTTAACATCAATGATTGATTTAATTCATTGCAATTATTTATTCATTGCGTCAATGATAATTAAGCCTAAGATATTAATCATTCAAAATAATAAACTGTAATCATTGCCTAGCTTAATCGAAAGTATAATCATACAAACTATCATTTTCAATGATTTATTGACACATCGAGCACTTTTAATGTTTAAAAATGGGTAACCTTTCATTGAAATATATATATTACGATGTAATTAATTAAAATTCATACCCAAAAAAAATAAAAAAATTCAACTTTTAGATGGCTGAGTGTATTAAGGCGACTTTTTTTATAGTTTTTTAATGAACTGCGAAATCTATATATGACACTTTTATGTAATCAGAAATAATTATATTATTATATAATTATTGATTATTCTTAATCAAAATAGACAATCTGCCTAGAAACTAGTCGAATCAAGCGTTATATTACAGTCTAGCCACTGGACAGTCAATCTGTGGCGCGCCAGTATCGACTCAAGGCGGACTAGTCAGAAACAATACAGCGCTACCAAATTTTTCCACACGGTTCGCGCAGTGCTGGCCCAGTACTTGGCAAGTACTGGCGTCCGATACTGGCGCGGTACTGCACATCAATACTGGTTCTGTACTGGCATACGGCTGGCGTACGAAAATGCCAGGGTTAACTTTCAAAATGATAAAAAATAATCCAATTTTTTTCAGGACGCATTAACTTTATCCATTCATCAGCATACGACAGCATATCGTCCGAATATTGTTCATAATTACAAAAATGTTAATTTCATTCAAACTTTTCAGTTAGTTTTAAAAACATATGGTTAAAACGGTATTTAAAGAATGAACATTTATTGATTGGGAGTATTCTGTTTATTAATATCAATGACCGTGCTTAGAATGAAAATATATATACAGGGTGTCCCAGTACTCAAAAAACATATTTGTATTTTTGAATTCTAACAAAAAAATGGCGTCGAAAATAATTATAAAAAAATTGTTCTAAAGTTAATAATTACCGAGTTATTAACAATTAAAGATTAACCAATCAGAAGCACGCGTTAGAAGGTCGACAGTCCATGTGCCATCAACAAGAGTGTGTGCATAAGCAAGTTCATTTCGTATAATTTCTCCTCGGATCGCTTTTGCAGTAGGTTGCTACTGGTGCAACTTCACACGTCAACGAGATACAAAAATGGAAAAAGATATTTTCCACAGTCAACAAAATTCGACAACATTCTCATGAATTTAGAAGTTTTTTAAAATTTTTACTGAGTGCAAAAGTGTTCAAGAGAATTTTACAGAATTTAAGAGAGTTCTTCAGAATTCAAGATAATTCTACAGAATACAAGAGTCTTTCACAGAATTTAAGATAATTTTATGGAAATCAAGAGAGTTCTACTCAATTCAAGATAATTCTAGATTGCACTGAACTCAAGAGAATTCTACTTGAAGTTAGCAGAATTGTCTTTAAAGCAGCTAAATTCTCTCTAACTTTGCAAAATTCTTTTGATTTCAGCAGAATTGTTTTGAATTCAGTGAAATTATCTTGAATCTCCTTTCATTTATCATAATCCTCTAGAAACCTGTAAAAATATCTCGCTAATTCAGTAGAATTCTCTTTGATTATGTTGAATTCTCTTGAATTGTGTATAATTCTTTTGAATTCAGTAGAGTTCTCCTATGTTTGGTAGAAATTCTCTTGAATTTAGTCAAATCATCTTGTTTTCTTTCAAATTTAGCAGAATATTCTTGAAATCAGCAAAATTCATTCGAATTTAGAAGAATTCTATAGAGTTAGGCAGAATTCCCTTGGATTAATCATAATGCTTTGGAATTCTGTTTAAATATCTCGTGAATACCGTAGAATCCTCTTTATTTATGCATTCTCTTAAAACCTGTATGATTCTCTTGAAGTCCGTAGAATTCTCTTCAATTCAGTAGAATTCTCTTACGTTTGGTAGAATTCTCTTGAATTCAGTAGAATTCTCTTGAGTTCAGTGCAATCTAGAATTATCTTGAATTGAGTAGAACTCTCTTGATTTCCATAAAATTATCTTAAATTCTGTGAAAGACTCTTGTATTCTGTAGAATTATCTTCAATCCTGAAGAACTCTCTTAAATTCTGTAAAATTCCCTTGAACACTTTTGCACTCAGTAAAAATTTTAAAAAACTTCTAAATTCATGAGAATGTTGTCGAATTTTGTTGACTGTGGAAAATATCTTTTTCCATTTTTGTATCTCGTTGACGTGTGAAGTTGCACCAGTCACAACCTATACTGCAAAAGCAATCCGAGGAGAAATTATACGAAATGAACTTGCTTATGCACACACTCTTGTCGATGGCACATGGACTGTCGACCTTCTAACGCGTGCTTCTGATTGGTTAATCTCTAATTTTTAATAACTCGGTATTATTAACTTGAGAACAATTTTTTTATAATTATTTTCGACGCCATTTTTTTGTTAGAATTCAAAAATACAAATATGTTTTTTGAGTACTGGGACACCCTGTATATATAAATATTTTTTTTTTTTAAATTCTCAAACATGATGTTACATATAAAATTTCTAACGCTGCAGAGTTGTGGACCTACATCTACACACAAGTCTAACGCCTAGCAGACGGTAGTCTTAACCATTACTCGATACTCACAGAATTGAAAACCAATGAAAAACCCGCCCTCATAAGCCACAGCTCAAAAAAGTCGAAACAACCATTTTGTTGACTCTTACATTTTTTTATCTGATATAAATCAATTATATTTAGATTAAATAATGCAAATCGATCACAAGTTTTCTTCGTATAATATTTCGTTTTTTCTCGTTTTAGACCATTTCATAACTTTATAAAATTTTATAATGACATAAAATGTCATTTTGAATAAGAATTTAAAAGTTTTATCTACGAAAATTGGAAATTTTATCACTTATTGCGACAATTTTTTTAGTAACATATTCTTTTAATTTCCGTGTGACGTTTTGTGTTTTGGTGTTTCAGACCATTTTATAACACAGAAACCATATTTTTAACTGTATTTTTCTCATTCTTTCAATATATATATAAAGCCGGCATAAAACTGCTTCGATCGGGAAGCCACCCGTGTGGAAAAATTTTGTGGCAGTCTTGAGTCATGCTAAAGCTAGTACAGTTGTTCTCATTCCTGTCAATTCACGCAATACTAGACTGGCGCTAAACTGGCGCTGTCTAGTTTTGATACGTGTTTGATTCAAACCTTTCTGCTGTCTAGTCCCAGTCTTGTCGCTATCTAGGAGTTCGTTACGAATTTGAATATATAAATATTGTCTATATTTTAGCTAGTTTCTAGATAGAATCACGGTTTGGACTTTTAAAAAAATTACAGAGGTGAATTCAGAAAATAATCATTTTTGAATAAAGGGTTCAGGAAATTACAATACACAATTGCACAAATGCTCAAGCAATAATTAACTGTACACTATTACATATTTGAGATCGTAAACAATAATTGTTGAAGGTGATCGAAATCTTAATACAAGAAATGTATTCTTAAGAAAGATTTTTTTTAAAAATGTTTAAAAACATTTTCTTTCAATTGAATTATGTAGTAAAGTTATAATAAATTTATATTGAATTTACAATAATTTTAATATATATAATGCTATGTATAATATTGATGATATTCCAGAAAATCAAATATTGTTACGAATCATTTATATCATTTATTTTAATTATTCATTGATTGCGTAAACGATAAGTTAGCCTAACGTATTGATTATTTGATATAATAAACAATAATTATTTCGTAGCCTAATCGCAAGTAAAATCATACAAAATTTATTTTTTTCAATGATTTGTTCACACATCAAGCACTTTTAATGTTTAGAAAATTTTTCATGTGTTATTGAAATACATATTAGGATGTAATAAATTGAAATTCATATTTGACAAAATGAGAAAAAATTTTAACTTTTAGATGGCCAAGGTGTTAAGGCGACGGGACAAAGTCACGCCAATATAATAGGAAATTACATCAGAAGTTCGAGATTTGCGGAAACTCATTTCTTCATTTTTTTCTGTACACAAATTTCTTGAAAATTTTTAATTAACTGCAAAATCTATATATTAGACTTTTATGACAACAACAACATAATTTTCATTTGAAACGGAAAAAATGTTCAGTCAATTATAAATTTTAGAAATAATTCAAGTAAGTTTTAGATATATTAAGAAGTTTTTCAAAAATATCAAAATATTTTAAAAAATGAAAAGAATTCAATACATGTAAAAAATGTAGATCTTTGAAAATTTTTAACATAAAATTCAGAAGCTTTATGAGCAGTTTGAAAACAAAATGTTTCTTAGATTCCTGGAAAACTTTTTATTGTTTTTGTTTTTTCAAACAAATTTTTATCAGAATATTTGAAAAGATTTCAGAATAAGTTTTGATTCATAAATTTATATTTTTAGCCTAAAATTGCTCAAACTTATAGGATTAAAAATTCTTCAAATTTTTGTATTCGATTCGCTGGTGGAAAATTGTTCAAAACAAAGCACAAAAAACTAGAACGAATCTTACAGAATCCTACAAATCAATCAAATAAATTACATCCAAATTCACAGGAAAGTACAACTTTGTTCTATTATTGGGACAAATACTGTAATTTTATTGTATATTGTTGTACTTCATTGCAGTTTTAATTTCATGCAAGAATTTACAAAAAGTAAAACTATGTACAAAAATTTACATCTACAAGAATCTACAGGAATTCACAGGTTTTGCAGACAAAACGTTGTTCTTATTCGAACAAATATTTTAAATAATGCAATGAGATAATTTTAAATTAAGATGTGTATATGATCGCTATAGGAGAAGCTTCTATGTGTAAACCTTGAAGGAATGGTAGAATATTAAAAAACAATCCTGAAGAATTGTTATTGCACAACATGAAACCTTATGTTTGAAGTATTTCTCTTCAAATATATGGCAATCGATTGGACACCATATATGTGATTGAAAACTTATCAAGTAAACATCATAAATTTGGATTATTTCTCAAACAATTACATTTCTTACAATTAGCCTTCAATAATTTGACATGCCCCTTGCAAAAGTATGAATAGTCTCATTCATAGCCTAATTTAGAAACTTATGAACAAGCATCATAAATTTGGTTTATTTCTCAAACAATGACATTTCTCAAAATTATCTTTTAATGATTTGACACGCCCAGTGCAAAAATATGAATAGTCTCATTCCTCTCTTAATTTTTGGGCAGATGACAATTCCGCCCTGGGACCTGCGAACGGTTCCTATACTACACGCCCCTCACTCAGCCGAACTTATGCCGTCGATCCTAGTCAGCGGGAGTCCTTTGTACCTACCTAATGAGGACTACAATGTGGAATATAACATTTTTTTTCAAATTTGCACTTGGTATTTGATAAATATAATATTCGAAATATGCTAAGTATAACGATTCCAACGATATGTTATTTGAATCATAAAATTGAAAATTAAAGAAGTGTTCAAGTTTATGTGAAATTTTATGAACAAAGTTTTCAGTATTTCTATCAAATCCACTGCATTACCTTTAATTCATTGGTTTGCTGAAAGGACTCAATTGAAAACCTATTAACGAACATCATAAATTTAGGTTAATTCTCAAACAGTGGAATTTATCAAAATTACCTGCAGTAATTACAGAGGTATCAGCCTACCAAGCACCGTAAGTAAAACATACTCAAAAATGCTTATTCGTAGGGCAATGGTAATCACGGAAGAGAAGATATGGGAAGTCCAGGATTTTTGCCAGGAAAATCATGTACGGATGACACATTTAGCCTAAGACAGATCACAGAAAAAAGCTTGAGGGTAGGAAAGAAAGTTTTCTGTCCATTTATTCACCTAGAAAAAGCATTTGACAAGGTAAATAGTAAATGTTGTGAAGTCCTTAAAGAGTGCGGAGTAAATGGACGGCTCCTACAAGCAATAAAAACAATATATACAGGTAGTAAAGCGAGTGTAAGGGTAAATGGGAAACTGAGTGACTGGTTCGATATTATGCAAGTCGTGAAACAAGGATGCGTTATGTACTCGTGGTTATTTATCATATTCATGGATAAGTGTCTAAGAACTGCCCTCTTCGACGAAGAAGGTGTAGATCTCGAAACCGTCAAGGTACGTGAGTTGGTTTTCACAGATGACAAGATTTTCATGGCAAAATCATTCGAAGACTTGCAAAGAATGTTGAATAAACTTAATACAAGCGTGAAGAACATGGGCTTCAAAATTAACGCGAATAAAACGAAAATCATGGTGTTTGAGGGAAAAAGTGAGAAAACAATCTGCAACATTGTCCTAAATGATGAGAGATTAGAACAAGTTGACAAATACGTATATCTAGGTAGTCTATTCACTAACGACGGAACAATATCTAGGGAGTTAGGTAGGCTCATAAATGAGGGTGAGAAGGTTATCGGTAGAGCAGGATCCATTTTCAGAAATAAAAATATATCAAAAAAAGCTAAAATGGCCATACATAATTCTATATTCGTATCGACGGTACTATACGGTATAGCGAGATATGGACCTGTCAAGAAAAGTACAGGAGTAAAATCAACGCCATCGGTATGAAACCTCTGCACATAATATGCGGGAAAACACTGATGGACAAAGTCCAAAACGAGACAATCCTCAAAGAATGTGGTACAGGAGAGACACTAGTTGACATATGGAGAAGAAATCAGCTAAGGTGGTTCGGACATCTTGAAAAAATGAAAGATGAACGACTGACCCAACAAGTGTATAAAGGTAAAGTAAGTGGCATAATGCCCAGAGGTAGAACGCCGAAGACCGGATCAGTGTTGTGGAATGAACGTGTCCTTTAAATAAATAACACGAGAATTCGAAATCAATCTAAAACATCTATACGTAACACCTATATACCTATCTACCTTATACCCATATACCGACTTACCATTTACCTATATACTATTTTTCAACCGAGCAAGTCACGCCTACCCCGAAAGGGAAATGGCTTGATGGTATAATAATAATAATAATAAGAGCCTTAAGAGCCTCGGTGGCTCAGTTGGTTAGACGCTCGGACTTCACCTCAGAGGTCCGTGGTTCGATCCCTGAGCCGGTACCTCTTGAAATTTTTCTATGTACCTTTACCGAGGTTCTGGTGGTTCGGAACCCACCTTAAGCTGTAGGTCCCCCCATCATGTACTTGACTGCAACCCAGTCCGTGAATGATGGGGTAAAAACCAGGCTTTGCCCAATATGTCAGGGCACACGCTCTTATCAGGTCACTTGATTGCATTATAATAATGCGTCCGTGACTGATAATATATACCGGGAAAACCCCGTGCATAATATTTAAACAGACAAAAAATCCAACTCTAACCAGGAATGCCTTCGACATATTGGGCAATAACCATCTTAAGCCTGAGAGAAAAATGAGCTTCCTCATTTTTAAATAATCCTTAAACAATTTTGCACTCCCAGTCCAAAAGTATGAATAGTGTCATTCCTAGAATAATGTGGAAACTCATTAACAAACATCATACATTTTTTACTGCTTAAGAAATTTGTTTGTTTAAGTGTCGAAGAAAATTAAAAAACTGAATTCGGCCAATTGTGAAAATGATTATTCTTTATTTCAAAAATTTCCAAACTCAATTTTCAAAGAAGGAGTTGAATATGAATTCTGAGCCAAGAAGTTTAAGTCTCAACACAAAAATATTAGTTTTCTACCAAAATACTTGATGAATTTTCAACTGAAAAAGATAAATTATCAAGCAAAAATTGAATAGTTACATTTGCAGTTGAAAAATTTATTCTGAACTAAATAAAAACGAATTTTCAACATAACGGTGAAAATTTCAATCAAAGTAATGAATTTTTTACTAAAATAATGAGTCTTCAACCACAAAAATGTATTTTTAACAAACAAACAAGTTTCAACCAAACAGTTGAATTTTCAACCGAAAAGATTAATTTTCTACCTAAAAAGATTAATTTGTAACAAAATACAAGAATTATCACAAAACTATTGAAAATTAAGGAATTTTCAACTAAACGTGGAATGGTTGAATTTTCGGTCAAAAATAATTAATTTTCAATAGAAAAAAAGTGATTTTCATTGAAAACTGAAAAAATGTGGAGTGAATTATTAATTTGGAAGAGAATCGAGTAAGTTTGAGATATATTTAGAAATTTTGAAAAGATTGCCAAATAATTTAGAACTTGAAAATATTTTAAAAGAAAACGTACATTTTTTAAGATTCTGAATACAACATCTATATTCTGCTTTTCATGTGTTAAAAATAGTATCTTTAATTAACTTCCACAAACAAATTGCTTAAGCAGTAAAAAAATGTATGATGTTTGTTAATG
>CAKNXH010064673.1:0-17472 GCA_932178445.1 Andricus quercusramuli | reverse complement strand
GTGTCGATGTTACGGGGTTCTCAACTATGGCCTGTGGTCGATAACAAAACTGAAGAATTCCCAGATATGGGCTCGTATATATATGTTCAGAGTAAAGCCAAGTTCATGATAGTCATATTCATGAGTGCCAAAGAGACTCTTATCAACTGGCGTCTCACTCGCACTCACGCGATTCTCACACAAATGAGACAAGCTCCTATCAGTCGTAACTAGTTCAAATACGCTGAAAGTTGTCATGCCAACAATTAGCTCTCTGGAAAATAAAGTTTTCCTCGATTTTAAGAAATGATTTCATAATATCAATCGTGTGTTATGAATGAAAAAATATCATTTTCTAATGAAGGATGTTATTTCGTTGACCAGGGTAATCAATAAATTAATTTTCCGATGATAAATTTTGTTGATCCACTGGACAAATAATTTGCTGGTGAAACGAGGAAAAATCTGCTTCAGCCTGTATTTATACCAGGAACGCCACTATTTCCAGTAAATCATTCTATTCTGAGTAGATGTCATCGAATCTGAATGATTTTAATGGAGGATGTAATTTTGTCGACCAGGGTAATTAATTAATTTTGTGATGTTAAATTTTGTCGATTTTTCTCTTTCCAACAGAATATTATTTGACCAGTAAATCGACAAAATTCAACATCAGAAAATTAATATCATTTTCATCCAACAAATTTTATTTCGAAAATTGAAGACAGCATAGTAGGGTGGTCCAAAAATGCATTGAGAATTTTTTTTTCTCGAATTTTTATTAGTAACGCCCGGAAATTTGTTCGAATTCACAAAAAAATAAATTCATTAAAAAAATTATATTTAGAGATGAAATTTAACATTTCTTTTTTACAATTAGCCACATAATGGGAACAAAATATTAGGGTCCGAAAAAAACCCATAAGTGAAAGAAAGGGTTTTGTGAGTTTTGGCGCTAATTATGACTTTCTTGGTGTTTTTTTCTTCATGCAAATTGTTGCGGATACATAAAATACTACTTTATACTGATAATTAGATTTGACATAAATTGTTCGAACAATTTATTATTTTTTGTAGCAATTTTCTCTTAGAATAGAGTTAGAATGTCACCGTTTTTTTCCAAAAACTTTTACTCTTTATCCAATTTTTAATGAGAGCTAGATAATATCTAATTAATGTTGACAAAAATAATTCTTTCAAAACAATTAATATTGTTGCTAATATTATCTTTGAAGAAGGCTAGAAATTGCGGGTTTCTCTAAAATTTGCAAATTTTTTTACACTTTTTATTTGGGGTAAGTTGATATTTATTTTAATTTAGCAAAATAATTCTTTTAAACAAATTATTATTCTTAATAGCTATCTTCTCTCTGATAAGTGCTAGAAGGTTCCGTTTTTTTCTGGAATTTTCTACATTTGGTCGAATAAAAATAAAAATTTTACAATTTGTTATTTAATAATATATGCGTGAAGTAAAATTTTCCTTGAAGTTTAGAAGTTACGTCAAGCTCAAATAATGTGTAACATAAAAATATTTGCATATGAAAAAATTCTAAGAATTGTTTGTGGGACATGAAATACTACTTCATACTGATAATTAGATGCTTGTTTAAACAATTTATTATTGTTTTTAGCACTTTTACCTCAGAATGGATATAGAAACTCGCGGCTTTTTCGAGAATGTTTAACAATCTATGATTATTGTTGATAATATTATCTTTGAATAATGCTGGACAATTTTTTTAAATATTCAACTTTTTTACACTTTTTACTTGAAGTGAGCTAAAATTCAATTGAATGTAGCAACTACAATTATTTAAACAAATTATTATTGTTTATAGCTACTTCCTTCTATATTAATACTATATAGTTGCGGTTCTTTTCTGAGTTTTTTAAAACTTTTGTTCAATTTGCAATCTGAGTGAAGTAATAATTTATCCAGGTCAACGAAAATAATTGTTTAAACAATTCATTATCATTGTTCATATTATTCTCTTTGCTTAATGGTAGAAATTTGCATTTTTTCTAACATTTTTAACTTTGCTTCACCGTTTTAGTTATAAAAAAATAATAAATAAACATGAGAGAGAAATATATTTTAAACGATTTCTTTCTTTTTTGTAAATATGTTTCGCTGGAGGGGGGGCTTATATCGAAACATGTTTAATCTCAAATCTTTCTTCTACGCGTTACAATAAACTTCTTTTTGTTATCTAAAACAAAACTTTAAAAAGTCATTCACAGACTTTGTCCTTCCACTTCTAATTATTTCATTCTTTGTTTCTATCTCTTGTGTAAGATAGCGTTTTTGTTTGAATTATTTTTTATAAACATTGGGGAAAAGAATAATTCACTTAAAAAAGTGAACTACTATTTCAACCATTATTCTTGTCGAGGTTCACTTTTTATTTGTTCAGAACTAAAAACTCGAAGCAAAGTTAAACATTAGAGAAAAAACCCGCCAATTTTTAACATTTATCTAAGAGAAGATAGTTATAGACAATTATTAATTGTTTAAATAACCATGTTTGTTAATTTTCTTTAATTATTACTTCACTAAATGAAATGTGGGTGAAAAGTAAAAAATTTCATAAAAATAAATAAACTATCTGGCAATAATATCGATGAAGATAGTTATTAACAATAATAATTTGTTTAAACAACTATTTTCTCACAATTAAAATCATTATTGAGCCACTCCAAGTGAAAAATAGACAAATAGTGAAAAATTTCGAGAAAAGCACAACTTATACCATTAAGCAAAGAGAATATTATTAGCAATAATAATAAATTGTTTAAACAATCATTTCCATGAGCTTTGATTAATTATTACTGACTCTAATCAAAAAATAGTTGGAAGTTTGAAAATGAAGAGAAAAAAACCGCAACTATCTAGTATTAATATAGAAGAAAATAGCTATAGACAATAATGATTTGTTTAAACAATAATTTTTGCTATATTGAATTAGATAATTTTGAATTATTTGTAGAGAGAAATTTTGATTTTCAACTCGATTCACCTAATATTGACGATTCTAAATGAAATGTACAAAAACGTCTCTTTTTCTTATGGGAAATACGTGTTAAATTTCATGGGGCTTGCGCCACATCTAAATATCATTCTTTTCAACAACTAAAAATGGGTTTATTTTTGTGTGGATCGAAACAAATTTCCGGACGTTATTCATCAAAATTCGAAAAAAAATTGTTTTGCATCAAAAATGTTATTACAAAAATTTGTTTTAACATTATTATATATTTTAATATTATAAACATATTATGGATAATAATAATAATAATAGTAGAAAAAAATATTTTTATTTAATTCCTAAATTAATTTTATTTATTTTTTTTATATATTTTCTATTTTGTTTTATTAATTTAATTTTTTTTAAATGAAAAAATGTATGACCAGAAAATCAAAAAAAATTTCATGAACTTAAAATTATTGACTACTGAAAAAAATTTAAGGTATGTGTTTTGATAACATTCTTCATTTAGTTTTGTTTTAAATTACAACAAGAATTATCTTGTAGAGCCTAAACGAAAAATTTGGCATTGAACATATTTTCATATCCACCCCCCTCCAGCAAAATATATTCACGAAAAAGAGAAAGATTGTTAAAAATACGTTTCTGTCTCATTATAAACAATAATAAATTGCTTGAACCATCCTTTTTATCAACTATCTGGCATTAATGTAGATGAAGATAGTTATGAACAACATTAATTTGCTTAAACAATTATTTTTGCTCGACTTGAATCATTATTAAGTTACTTCAAGTGAAAAATACACAAATAGTTAAAAATTTCAGAAAAAAACCGAAACTATCTAGTATTAATATATAAGAAGATGAGAAGATTGCTATAAACAATAGCAATTTATTTCAAACAATTATTTATGCTATATGATATAAATTTTAAATTATTTCAAGGTAGAAGTGAAAAAAAGTTGACCATAAATAAAAAATTTCTAGCACTATTCAAAGATAATATTATCAACATTGATAATAAATTGTTTAAAAAATTATATTTGTTAACATTGATGAACTATACCTCTCTCTGATTGAAAATTAGACGAAAAGTGAAAATTTTTTGAAGAAGCCGCAACTTTCTATCTCCATTCTCAGGTAAAATCCCTTAAAACAATAATAACTTGTTTAAACAGATATCTAATCATCAGAATAAAGTGACATTCCATGTATTGGAAACAATTCGCATATAAAAAACCGTGTATAAATCATAATCACTGCTAAGAAATCGCAGGACCCATTTTTCCACTTATGAGGTTTTTTGGGACCTCATAAAAGAGACTTATGAGGGTGACGTTAGAAAAGTATTATTTTCTTCGTATTCTGAGGCTAATTATGAAAAGAAATGTCAAGTTTCAACTCGATTCAGCTAATATTGAGATACTGAGTAAAATTTACAAAAGCGTGTTTTTTTCTCATGAGAAATACGTTTTAAACCTTATAGGGTTTGCGCCACCCCTAAACATATTTTTTTTAGAATTAATTTATTTTTTTGTGGATTCGAACAAATTTTTGGGCGTTATTCATGAAAATTCAAGAAAAAAAAATCTTCCAATGCATTTTTGAACCTTCCTACTATGCTGTCTTCAATTTTAAATGTAAAATTGGTTTGATAAAAAAGGATATGTTCTCTTTCATCAAACACAATCGATATTGTAACATAATTTCTTAAAACCATAGCAAATTTTATTTTACACTGATCTAATTGTTGACACGACCACTATTCTTAGCATGTTTGATCTCTATAAGCACAGATATGAGATTTTCTGATTCTTGTGAGAAGCGCGTGAGTGCTAGTGAGACGCTAATTGATTAGCACACATAAAAATGTCACTAACACAGAGTCATGAAGTGTACATTTCCTGGTCTTGACATATATATATATATATGCGAGCGTAAATCTAAGAATTCGTCAGTCGCCTTCTGCAAAAATGAGGTTCCTTTTCTGTGCTTCTGCCATCGTGTTGATGATCTTCAGTCATATTGGTAAGTATGATAATAATCATTATTATTCCAGTACGTGGCAAATGCCGATCCTTCATCCATTATATCTTCAAAATTCTAAATTCATTAATTCTATTTGTCTTTTCACAGAAATAGCATCAAGTATGGACCCATGGGACACAAAGGGAAAGAGTGTAAGTCATTCTAGTCAGGATGATTTATCATGGCACGGAATGTCAGAATCGAAACCGCAATTGACATTGAAAGATGACGGCAAGGGAGGGCTTCGACTGTTTGATCTTAAAACTAATGAATTCGTAGGTAAAAAGCCTCTTAAAGAAGAAGAATTTCCAGGAGAGGGAAAGGGAAAGGGTGTAATCAATGTGATAATGAAAGAGGACAAGAGGAAAGTAAAGCGACCTTATAATGTTGATACTGGCAGATTCATACAGAGGGGGAAAAACGCGCCATTGACACTACCACCCGTCTGGGCACATCGAAAATATACTGAAGAAGATGACTTGTTATTTAAAATTCCACTTTCAGAAGGATCTGAAGCTGACCTTCTACCTCGTGATCCCAAAACTGGGCGTTATAGAAAAAAGGGTTTCGCGGTTGCGGATTACCCTTCACATCAACCAGATCATACCCAACATGTTAAATCTGAGTGTCCACAGCAGGCATCTAATGACCAACACCTTCTCAATCACGAACAGCAGCAGTTTGATTATCAACAATGGTATCTATATGCTAATGTTGAGAATCCAGTCCACGTATCTGTAGTAGGGAAAGACCCAAACCCAAGGACATCATAGCGATTATCAGCCAACCCCACGATTACCGCCGAATTCTCAATCTTTTGGACAATCTGCTCATCAGAGTTATTATCAGGCTCCTTATGGGTATTATGGACCTGGCTATCAACAACAATACTTCCAATGAAATGAGACAACCACATTAGAATCCAATAAGCGATTTTAATAGAAACATTCGGAATAGAACACTAATGTTTTGAAATTAATTTCTTCATGTAATATTTCTCTATGTACAGACAGTTTTTACAAACACTATCTTATTCTTGCTGATGTCTGCTTCTCAAAGAACTTTGTTCATCATGTAATAAAAATGAGCCTTAAAAAAATTATGTTGTATTTTTTTCATTCCTTGTCCATCGTAATTAGTGATATGAGCTCGAAATTGAATCATTAAACTTTGACTGATTATTCAGTGATTTTCCTAGCTGATGGAACAATCAATATTCCTGGCTGAAAAGATTCTCTTGAAATGTCTTATTTAGGGTCAAATTATCATGCAACTGAATTACATTGATTCCCGTTATTTTGTTATTCAATATTCTTTGTCGCCGTTTCAAAAGTTTTTAAATCTATCCATTCCAGAAAAGATTAACTTTCTTCATATTCTAAGACCAGGAATGTAAATAAAAAATGTCTGTGTGTGTGTTTGTTTGTCAAAGTTAGTTTATTATTTCATGAAAAAGGCCTTGGCGGAGATAACGTTGGGTAAGAGAACAAACTTTAAAGTATTTGTTTAAAATCATGCGCAATTTTTATTCACGAAATTTAAAAGATGCTACATCACCTATGATTGAAACTTTGTTGATTTTATTGCAGAGAGTCTGACTGAAATATTTAATCAATTATAATCGAATTTTTTAGGTGATTTTATTAGATATTCAAAAAACGTGAGGAATAAAAAAGTTTGATAAAATAAAGCGATTTGATATTATTGACTCTGTTAACACAATAAAAATGTCATATTGTGAAATCGTAACCATGGCGTTATCTATCTTCAATTTAAAAACACTGCCTTCTCATTGTTGAAACAAAGTTAAGAAAGAAAGAAATATTTACATTGTTAAAATAATAAGAAATCAATGCGTCACAAATTAATAATATATATATATATATATATATATATATATTAGGGTGGTGCAAAAAACGATTTTCAAGCTACAGGGCAAGTCCCCCCTAAAAAATTTCCATTTTCGGAGAAATAAAAATCCGTATTTTTTTTCGAAATTCGAATATTAACACGTGTGAAAATTAAATAAAATACATATAATTTTTTTCTGACTGTGTAGTGTATAGAAAGAATATATTACCCACTCTTAAATTTTCTAAACCAGTATAATTTGTTTAAACAATTATTTCTCAAACAATATTTTTTGAATCATATTTCCTGAATTAAACATAATATTGAATGATTTCGAGGGGTAGTAAATTCTGTTGAAAATGTCGTGTCATTGTTTAAAAAATTTTTATTCTTTCAAGCAGTTCTCTATTAGAAAATATGGATCAATAATATAAAATATTACACATAGAAATATTTTCGTAAATATATTTCAATACATATTTTTTGTGTCTTCCAGTATGTCCGATTGATATACATATTTTTCGAGAAGTAATTGTTTAAACAAATTATATTTGTTTAAACGCTTAAAAAATGGTTAATATATTCTTTGTATACACGCTATACAGTCAGAAAAATAATTATATGTGGAAAATTCATTCAGTGGAAAATTTATCTTTCTCAGTTGAAAATTCTAGTATTTGTTTGGGAATTGATGAATTTTATTAAAAATTTGTATTTTTTGGTAGAAAATTCTTCTTGCTTGAAAAAACGATTTTTCTCGTTTTTTTCTTATTCAGAATTAATTGTTTTAACTGGAAATGAACCTGTTCCATTTTTTGTCAGAAATTTATCCTTTTGGGTAAAAATTCAATTTCGTTGGTTGAAAATTAAACTATTTCTTTGAAAATTCACTCTAATTTTATTAAAAACTGTTTTTTCTCACGAATTCATTTCTTCTATGGTAAAAAAACTATTTAGTTGAAAATTAGTTTTCTTATTGACAGAAAATTCATCTTTTGGATCGAAAAATCCACTATTTGGTGAAAATTTCACATTTTTGGTTGAAAATTCATCATTGAGACTAAAAATTAATTTTGGTTTTTTTTTTTTTTCTTTTTAGTTAAGAATCAATTTTGCTGCAAACACATTTTTTCAAATTTACTTTTTAAACTCAAAATTGAAACATTATATTTTTTGTTTGTAAGTTCATCTTTTTTAGTTTAAAATTAAATTATATTGTTCAGAATTAATTTTTTTGATTGAAATTCGATTTTCTTAACTGGAAATTTAATTCTTCTAGTTTTGGTTAAAACATAATTTTTTTACGATTTACTGTGTTGGAAAGGATTAGTTTTTCAGTAGAAAATTGTCCTTTTCGGTTAGAAATTCATATTTTTGGTTGAAGATTAATCATTTTTGTTAAAAATTCCTTTCTTTGGTTGAAAATTTATCGTTTTGACTTGTAGACACAACTAAAAAGTGTTTTAAATATAGTGAGAAACAATATTTATTTTGCATTAACATTATTAATCAACATTTCTCCAAATGTAATTTTTCTTTAAAACATGTACCCTTTTTGTAAAAAGTGTACGAAATTTAACAACAAATACAGTTAAATACAAATATCTAATCTTTTATTGTATTTTCTTGTAGGAAGGTGAAGAAAAATTAACAATAATTTGTTATTTGTATAACTTTTTATTAGTACTTTCTTTACTTCGTTGTAAAAATCTAAAAAATATTACAGAAAACTATAGAATTTTAAATTTTTTAATTTGGGTGTTTGACGTCATAAAAACACTTTTGATTTTACGTAGATTATTGTAGAAAATTGCAAATCCTTACGAAACAAATATATACAAGTTTTGAGATCGCTTTTGAGAAGATTCAAAATTAATTTAAAAAAGACAAAGATTTCGAAAAATAAAAATGTGAATTTAGATTTTTGAAGATTTTGAAGTAAAATTCGGAAGCTTTTTATTGATCTTCAAATGTTTCGAGAAACTAAAAAAAAATTCTTAACTTTGCTGGAAAAATTTTAAATGATTTTTTCATTTTGAACTTCAAATGGCTTAAAATGACATAATTTGGAGAGAACATACATTTCTTATTCATTCTCAAATTCATTGCATTGAAAATGACAGCATGGATTTTTTTTTAAATATATTTTAACTGAACAATGTATAAAAATTTTCAATTGAACATTTTTTCAAAGCTTTCATTTTATTTGCAGTATATTAACCAAATTTTCAACCAAGCAGATTCATTTTATGCCAAAACAGACGAATCTTCAACAAATTACATGAATTTTCAGCAGAATAGTTGATTTGTTAACAAAAACAGAATAATATTCAACCGAATAGTTACACTCTTACCGAAAGAAGATGCAACTTATTTCAATTCTCGGTTGAAAATATTAATTTTTAAACGAAAAGATAAGAATTTTTTAACAAAATAGTAGATTTTCTGACAGAAGTAGAGAATCTTCAACAAGAAAAAAGGATTTCTTAACAAAGTATTTCAATTTTCAACCAACTAATTGAATTTTCAACGGAAAAAATATAATTTTTAACTTTATAGTTGAATTTCCTATTTAAAAACAAATTCCTTGAGAAGCAATAACTTTCTACCGAAAAAAGAGAAATTTACAACCGAGTAGTTTAATCCTCAACAAAAAAAGATTGATTTTCAACCAAATAGTTGATTTATACCAAAAATGTATGAAATTCAGTTCAATTTTCAACTGAAAAAATTAATTTTCAACTGAAAAGATAAAAAATTGTAACAAAATAATATATTTTTCGACCAAAGAAGAGTATCTTCAACAGAACGATTTTTTCAACAGAGTAGTTCAATTTTTAAGCAACTAGTTTAATTTCCGAAAAACAAACATTCATGAATGTTTCAACTAATAGTTCAATTTCCTAAAGGAAAATGAAATTTCCTTGAAGAGGATTAATTTTCTATCAAAGAAAAAGAATTTTCAACCAGATCGTTAAATTGTTAATGAAAATTGTCAACCTTTACTAAAAAAATTGATTTCCTAACAAGATGAGTTGAATTAAAAGAAGTGAATTCTTAACGGAAAATGTAATAGTTGATCAGTAAATAAAAAAATATTTTCACTTCAAATAAAAAACAGTTGAACTTATAAAAATAAAATGAATTTTTTGAACAAAATAGTTGAATCCTTAACCAAAATATATTAATTTTTAACCAAAAAGGATGAATTTTCAACCAAGAAGAGCAATTTTCTGTCGAAAAAGGCGAATTTTCAGCAAATTGCATGAATTTTCGACAAAATAATTGAATTTTCAACGAAATATGATCCATTTTTTACCTCAAAGTTGAATCTCCCTATAGAAAATTAATTTTTCATGAAGAAGATTAATTTTCTAAAAAAAAAAAATTCAACCAAATAGTTGAATTTACAGCTGAAAATAATCAATTTTCCACCAAAACTGGAAAATTTAAATTTCCAGTCAAAAAAATTAATTTTTAATTAAAGCTACAACAAATTTTCGAGACAATAGTTTGATTGTAAACCAAGAAGATGAATTTTCAACTGATATTATGAACCTTCAATTAAAAAAATTAATTTCCAACTGAAAAATATCAATTTTTAACAAAAAATGGAATAATTGCACTTTCAATTAAAAATGACCTTTTACCAAAAAAAGGCTCTTTCAACAAAATTTGTACATTTATGACTGAAAGTATACATTTTATCCAAAATCATGAATGTGACTTTAATGAATTTTAGAAGATTTAAAAAATATGATAAGATTTCCAATTATTCCGAAGGATCAACGGGATTTGAAAAAATTTGAAAGATTTTGTTGACAAATTTTCACCCAAAATGATTAGGTACCACTTCCATTAATATCTTCTGAATGCATATCTATTTATTGCTATTTTTTATTTATGTATTATTTATTACTAGTATTAATGTTCAACATGAAAAGTTGAATTTTCAACAAAGTAGTTAAATCAATAATAAAACCAGTTTGATTTTCAACCAAATAGTTGCAGTTTTAACCGAAAAAAATTAATTTTTTACGAAGAAGATTATTTTTGTACCAAGAAAGATAAATTTTCGTCAAGATGCATTAATTTTCAACCAAGCGGTTTTTTTTGTTGAAAAGTGGTTTGGGTTTGACCGATGAAGATAAATTTTCAAGCGAAAATGGAATAGTTAAATTTTCTGTTGACAAAATTAATTTTCTATTGAAAAATAAGAATTTTTAGCTACCGGAAGAAATTTTGTAAATCGAAAACAAAATTTTTTCGAAAAGTATCGTTTGAAGACCCTGAATGTGTATAAATAATTTAGAACCCACTAATCCCATATCATTTTAACATTGTAAAAATTCGTTTCTTCCTTAACTTAGTTCAAACAATGAGAAGGCACTGTTTAACAAATTGTAGATAAGGCAACGACATGGTTACGATTTCATATTAGGACATTCTTATAGTATTAACAGAGTCAACAATATCACACCATCGCGTTCTTTGATCAATCTTTTCTATTTTTCACGTTTTTAATTGTAATAATGACAATCATTGTCTTGCAACATGTTCTCGGGTGAACCGGGTTTTTCATCATAGCGATCTCATCAAGTGACTGATGAGATGATGTTCTAAGTTAATTTAATACGATGTCTGGATCATTAATTATAAATAATAACAATATAATTTATTCAACACCAGCCTTTTTCTTTTGATTGTTAAATGAAAATGAATCGAAATTCTAATAAAGTCACCTAAAAAAATCGATTGTACATCATAAAATATTTCAGTTAGACTCTTTGCAATATAATCACCCGGGTTTAAATCATAGGTACTTATCTTGGATCCTTTGTATTTTGTAAATGAAATTTGCACAATATTTCGACAAACACTTCATAAATTCGTTTCCGTATCCAACGTTATCTTTGACAAGGCTTTACTGATAGGAGAATATACTAACACATACACAAATATTTCCTTATATAGCACACAATTTTCATAGCCTGTTCTTTATTATTTGATAAACATAGTTATTTGAGGAGCAGATATCAGCAGAAATACAATAGTGTTAATGAAGAGTGTCTCTACTTGAAGATATATTACATATAAAAATTAATTTGAAAACATGAGTGTTTGATTTAGAATCTTTCCATTAAAATTGTGAATTGGGTTTCAATATGGTTGTTTTATTTTATTGAAAGTGTTATTGTTGATGGCCAGATCCTTAATACCCATGAGAACCCGGATAATGTGGATGTTCAGATGATTCAAGAAATAGAGTATTCTTCGGCATTCCTTCAGTTGGGCCTGCATATACGCCATCAAGTACTTGAATGAGATGGTATGAGCTACAGATGCTTGTCCTGGATTCTGAGCATTAGCATGTGTATACCCTTGTTGATTCAAGAGGTTATGCTGTCCATGATTGGAAAGGTTTGGGTCATTTCCTGCTACAGAAGCCTGTTCTAGATGCGGAGTATCAACATGTGGTTACTGATTTAGTTCATCCGCAATGTCAATCGCTTCTCCGTATGAAAAATCAGGTAAGAGGCTCTTATATGGTGGATGTGAATGCATGGTGATTATTTGAGGTCTTCAGGTTTGTCTTGACTGACGAAAAATTCTGAGTACGCCATTCTATTGTTTTTCATCTGTAAAGTCCGTGAGGGAAGGCCCCAAAATCGTAGCTACTCCCCTTTCCAAGATGTAGTCACAAATAATGAACATTTTGATTACAATGTTATAAGTGACTGATTTATAAATGAAAAGAGGAGAATTCTTCAACAGCACCTTTCAGTCCTTGTGGGCAAGAGGAATCACTGATTAAATTTATTTTTCTTTTCTATAAAAATCGCAAAAATTCTCTGTGTGCTGATTTTTCAGCTTGTTCTGACCATAGTCCTGAACCTTCTGAATGTTTGAAAATTGTTGAACAATCTTGAGGATTTGCAGATAAAACATGAAGTTTGAATCTGATCGAGATATCTGTTGCCATTACTGCCTTCGCTAGTTCTTCAAGAAAGTTGTCTAGGTGATTAGTATTGTCAATTTTTTTTTGTAGAAAACCACGAATCAGCTATTTTGTTCATCGCGTTGAATGCACTTACGTCAGGTATAAAAATAAACTGACCTACGTCTTCACAAATATTAGGATCTAGTAATTCATCGGGTTCTTTCAGAAATTTTCTGGAACATTTCCTTCAAATATTTCACCATGATAATTTTTGGATACTTCTTCCAGTTTCATAGGTCAGTATGTTTAATTTGAGCATCTTGAAGATTGTTTAACATTTTTCGAACATTCAGAAGGTTCAAAACTATGGACAGATCAAACTGGAGAATCGGCACTCAGAAAATTTTTACGATTTTGGGAGAAAAGAAAAATAAATTTGATCAGTGATTCCTCTTACCCACGAAGACTGAAAGACGCTGTTGTGGAATTCTTCCCCTTTTATTTATGAAACACTCAATTGTATAATTATAATAAAAATGTTCACTATTTGTGACAGAATTACATAGTGTACTTTATTTTCTTATTTTAATGCATCATTTAAAAAAAAAAAGATACTTTCCGACTTTATCTTGGAAAGGGGAGCAGCTACGATTTTGGGACACTCATTTTCAAGAACAATAAAATAGCCTACTCAGACATTTTCTTCAGTCAAGACAAACCTAAAGACCTCAGACGATCACCGTGAATGGTAATTTTCAAGCAAGTGATCCTTACTTTCACTTGCGAAATGCCCAGTTTTTGTATCATTAGCTCTTCTACCAGTGATCCAAAAATGCATTGAAATTTTTTTTGAAAAAAATGCGACTTTCTGACTCTATTCTAAGAGAAAAACGCTAAAAATAATAATAAACAGTTCGAACAGACTCTTGGTGTGATATGGGAAAAGTATTATTTAATTCGTATTCTGTGGCTAATTCTGAAAAGAAATGTTGAGTTTTAACTCGATTCAGCTAATATTGAGGATACTGAATAAAATTTTCAAAGTAAAATTTGTTTGATAAAGGAATATGTTCTCTTTCATTAAACACGATCGATATTGTAACATCATTTCTTAAAATCATGGAAACTCCCTATTTCAGAGACCTAATTGTTGGCATGACAAATACTTTATGCCTGCTGACCATCCTAATCACAGATAAGAGGTTGTATGATTTGTATGAGAATCGCGTCAGTGCTAGTGAGATGCTAGTTGATTAAAGCACATTAGAATTTCACTAACACAGAGTCATTGAGTGTAGAAATGCTGGTCTTAAAATGTATATACAAGCGCCTATCTGACAATTCGTCAGTTGTATAATAATAATCATTATGATTATTTCAGTACGTGGCGAATGTCAATCTTCCGTCCATTATATCTTTAGAATTAAAAACTCACGAATTTTATTTGTCTTTTCACAGAAATGTCATCAGCCATAAACACAAGAGAGGAGAAGGGAAAGGGTTCAATAAATTTGGGGAGCGGTGCGACTTTTTAATGTTTATGGTCACAAATTCGTACAGAGGGGGAGAAACGCGCGATGGGCACTAGACGGCTGGGCATCTTTTACACCACCTGACGAGCCTGCTTCAGGTTCAACTGCGATTAAGCCACGTCGAAGAAAGGTCAAAGAAGATGGCAATATGTTTGCAGTTCCACTTCAGGGAGGATATGAAGCTGACTATCAGCGTCAGCAACGGCAGAACCCATTGGTTACAACTCCACGTCTAAGAGGACAGCCTAAACTTAAGAAAGAAGCTAGTTATCTAGTAACCATCATATTGCTTCAGGACCAGAGATAATAACTGACAAGATGGGCCTTATGAAAGCTCGTGATCGCCAAAGTGGGCGTTTCGTAAAATTGGATCTTATTTCTGAGTATCCATAGCAGGCATCTGTAGCAGGGAATAACCAACACCTTTTCAATCACGGACATCAGCAACTTAATGATCAACAATGGCATGCACATGCTGATGCTCAGAATACAGGACACGCATCTGTAGCAGGGAAAGACCCACACTATTTCATTCTATTACAGGATGGCAAATATGAACACCCAACTGAAGGAATGCCGCCGAATGTTCTATTTGATGAAGGATATGGATATCCATTTTATCAGGCAACCCATGGGTATTATGGATCTGGACATCAACAACAACACTTCCTAAAGAAGAAGACAACCATATTAAAATCCAACACACGATTTTAATAGAAACATTCTAAATCAAACACTTATGTTTCCAAATTTATTTCTGTATGTAATATTTCTTAATGTATAGACAGTTTTTACAAACACTATTGTATTTATGCTGATAGCTTCTCCTCTAAGAACTTGGTTTATCAGGTAATAAAAAACAAGCTATAAAAAATTATGTTGTACTTTTTTCATTCCTTGTTCATCGTAAATACTGATGTGAGCTCAAAATTCAATCATTGAAACTGTTTGAAAGTTTGAAAAGTTTTTGAATTCATTCATTTTGGAGAATAGTTACTTTTTTCATATTCCGAAGCCAAGAATTTAAATAGAAAACCTGTGTGTGTGTGTGTAGCAAAGTTAGTATATTCTTCTATCAATGAAGCCTTGCTGGAGATAACGCTGGATCAGGAAAAAAACTTTTGAAATATTAGTTCAAAAATTTATGCACTTTTTATTCTCAAAATTCAAAAGATGCTAGATCATTGCCTATGATTAAAACCTTGCTGATTTTATTGTAGAGTCTGACTAAAATATTTCATGAATTATAATCCATTTTTTTTAGGTGATTTTTCGGGAATTTCGAAAAGCTGAAGAATCGAAAAGTTTAATAAAATAAAGCCATAATGTGATATTGTTGACTCTCTTAACACTATGAGCATGTCATATTGGGAAATCGTAAGCGAGAGGTTGTCTGCCTTCGATTTAGAAACATTGCCTTGTTTGAACAAAGTTAAGAAGGAAAAGAATATTTTCAATGTTAAAACAATAAAGAATATATGAGTTACTAATTAATAATATCTATAATATATATATATAACAATATATATATATATATATATATATATATATATATATATAATAAAATGAAAATTCATTTCTTTGGTTTGGAATTAAACTATTGTGTTGCAGATTTGTTGTTGGTTTTAGATTAAAAATTAATTTTTCCAACTGAAAATTCAACCATTCCAGTTTTGTTAGAAAATTGATCTTTTTGAGGTAAAACTTGAACTATTTGGTAGACATTTTTTGTTTTTTGTATCAAATTAATGTTCTTCATAAAAGAATTTTTAATAGGTTAATTTACCATTGAGGTAAAAATGCATAATCTTTTCTTTGAAAATTCAATTATGCAGTCAACAATTCATGTAAATTGCTAAACACTCGTCTTTTTCAAACGAAAATTAATCTTCTTGGTAGAAAATTGATCCTTTCTGGTTAAAAATTAATATGTTTTGGTTGAGGAGTCAACTATTTTGTTGCAGATTCGTTTCATTTTGATGAGTTAATCTGTTTTTTTATTCAAAATAAGAATATTTTATCGATAAATTATCAGCTGTTACATTTTTCGTTAAGAATTCATTTTTTTCTAGGAAATACTTCTTGGTTTGAAGTTTTACTATTTTGTAAGAATTAATTTTTAAGTAGAAAATTAAACTGTTTGGTAGAAAATTCTTCTTTTTGTGGCAGAAAATTAATGTTCTTGAAGGAAAATGCACTTTTTTTATAGGAAATTCAACTATCAGATGAAAAAAATATTTTGTTGTTGGAAATTCAATTGTTTGGTTAAAAATTGAACTAGTTCATTAAAAAATCATTCTTTTTTATTGGAGATTCTCTTATTTTGTCAGAAGATATACTATTTTTTTTTCTTATCTTTTTATTTAAAAATTAATTTTTTAACAGAAAATTTATCGAAATCTGATCTTTTTTATTTAAAATATGCAACTGTTTGTTTGAAAATTCGACTTTTTGGTTGAAAATTTGAGTGCTCGAGTGCAAGTTTAGCTACCTTGTGAGAAATTAATTTTTTTGGTTGAAGATTCATGATTTCAGGATAAAATTCATCTCTTTGTTTGGGAATTGAATTATTTCGCTCGAAATTTATGTCATTTGTTAAGCATCCATATTTTCTGCTGAAAATTAATATTCTTGTATGAAAAATTATACTTTTTTATTAAAAATTCAGATATTTTAGTTCAGGATTCCACAATTTGTTGATGATTCGTTTATTTTTTACAAGTCCACCTGTTTTTTTATTTGAAAAGAAAATATTTTTTTATCAAATTGTCAACTATTTTTCGTTAAGAATTCATTTTTTTTCGATTCAACTCCTTAGTTTCGAGTTGAAATATATTGTGAAAAATATATTTTTCAAACGAAAATTGATCTTTTTCAGTTGAAATTTTGACTATCCATTATTTATAGGAGATTCAACTATTAGGTGGAACATTTACATATTTCTTTTTTTGTTATTGCAAATTCAATGACTTGATGAAAGATTGAAATACTTCGTAAAAAATCCTTACTTCTTGCTGGAGGCCCACTTTTTTTTGTCGGAAAACAAAATATAGTATTGTGTTAAAAATTCTTATCTTTTTATTTAAAAATTATTTTTTTAAATTGTGTTAGGTACCCAGCTTAAGAGCAATATAATAACAATAATACTCCC